>JAQFYM010000429.1:0-69477 GCA_034694785.1 Agrenia bidenticulata
TTGCTTTTTACTTTTCATTTTTCATGTTTCACACTTTTTGGGGCTTTGAAATTTCATGAAATTTCGCTATTTTTCATCTTTCATTTTTCATTTGAAATTTCAATTGCACACCCTGCAAACGATGTCAGACAGGCAATTTTTACCTTGGGAAGGTTTAGCAACTAAATAATATTATACAATTAGTAATTTAACAGCAAATCGAGAACCCATGGAGATGGACAGTTTCGTTGTATCTAAATTCCCAAAAATTAACTGCACATGAAACTTTTCATCCAAAACATTTGAAATAGGATCAAGATAATAAACACAGACCAGTTGGCAGATGGCTTGCATAGAATAATATACTTCCACTCCGCTGGTGTTGATTTTTGTATAAAAATAGTAGTTTTCGTATTCAACGTCCAGGTCAGAAAACAAAAACTAACAATAATGGAACATCCGTCATTTCAAAAGCTGTTAGTTTCTATACCCAGTCGAGCGACCAGCTTGGCTATGGCATGTGTGGGTCAAATGCTAGAAGATCAGATCCAAGATGCGCAAAACATTGCAAAAAACTTGAAAAGGATAGGATCTGTTGTGTCTGAGTGGGGCTTAGTTTTTTCTGCGGAAATAGATGAGACCGGGGACACAGGTAGGAGAATTATAGAACTAGAGAGAAAAAATATCAATAAAATTGAATCGAAATATTTATTCCATGAACGAAATATTTATTTCAGGAAAACAAATTTTCGGACCTAAATGGGGAAAGGTTCAAAAACTTAACACAACTCTGATTAATCTTCCTTCGAAGGTATAGGAATTCTTAAAAATTTGTTTCAAATTATGCGATAGCATCAAGCACCTTATTCCCAAGCTTTAACCCAAATTATTTGTAGATTCGTTTAAAAATATGGGAATTTTTGAGCAATAAGGATCTCCTTAATCTTCGTCAAGTATGTTCAAAAGTCCAGTTCGATGTTGACAATGGAGTAGGATTACGAGTCATCATGGACACCAGTTGTGAAAGTATCACATGGCTTCATAGAATTACAACTCGAGAATGCTATGTCAAAACTCTGGACAACTTCCTGTACTTCAACTTCCTTCCTAAGCCGGAACGAATGGAAATTCTTCAACTACATCCGTACATTACCGTATTCCCAGATATGCTCGAGCTCGTACTTCGGAAATTTACGTTCCTACGAAAATTGGAATTCTACAGCCAAGAGATTTTTGATGTATCAAATGGAAAAGAAATTAAATCTATTTGTCCAAGCGTTACTACCAAACTACTGTCAGTTCTGGATAACAAGGAAAGAATAAACGGTATCTTCTTACAATTTAATGAAGTATCATCCACCATGAAATGGAACCTTCAACTCGAGGCCCAGGGAAATGCCATTGGCTTTCAAAAAATTAACCTGAAAATTCCCTTCAGCCAATTCAATCAACAAAACGACTGTCTTCAATACCTGAAGTGTCAGAATGATATTTCTTACCTTCAGAGTGACCTTACTGGCATTGCTTGGGAGCAATATAAGAAGATAATTCAGGAAAATAGAAAGTCTTTGAGCAGCCTTTCTTTGATCAATGTATCAAGTACTGGATCTCCATTTAACTGTTCAATTTTGAATGACTGCAGCAATCTACGATTGCTATCCATTAGCGGAGAAATTAATAATGATGGATTTTCATATCTACCGATGGTGGAACTTCGTGAGCTTCTTCTGCTTCGAAAGCTTCATGCAATTAAATTGAAGAATATATACATTTCCACAGAAGACTACAGCTTTCTCAAGAATGAGCTGTCCAAGATAATTTGGATGGAAGAATGCCTGTGTGGGGATGAAAAAATTGCTGAAACAAAGTTTGGATTTGAACATCTCCAAAATCTATGGGCAGAAAGGAGCTATTCGGCAAAAATACGAGAAGATTGGGACACTGAAGATGAATCTGATTTTAATGATACAGAATTAATTAACAATGATCTCGAAGGCAATGAAGATGAATCCATTGAAATCCCAGCTCATGACTACTATTATGGATTTGACAAGTCTTCAGAAGTCAATTGCTCTAATAGCCTAATATTTAGCGGTTTTGCAGATAGGATTCCAGTAGAAATTTTGAAAGGAGTCCTCGTCACTGCTTGGATCTTTTTGTGCTAAGAGGATAAAGAACACTTGCACAGAAGATATTCAATCTCATATTTCATAGGAGTTTACACGAGAGGACTACAGCACGATAGCCCCACTGAAATGCATTTATACTGAAATCTCTGATTACCATTTATTTGAGAAAAATAAAATAAACACAGACTCGCATAATTCTCACTTAATTCATTTGCTTCACAGGGAGTTGAAACAAACCAATTAGCAGTTTTTCATTGTTCTTGTACTACAAAAACAAGAAGTTTATTCTCAACTTGTGACTTTAAAATAATTAAACTATCTTTGAAATAAGCCCGAAATGAAGGGGCTAAAAACTCGCAGATTCAAAAAATCTCATTTCCTATAGCAACTATTAATTTTTCTCATCAACAGCTTTCCTAACATAATTTCAAATGAATTTTAAAAGAAGAAGTTAGAATCAATATGTATTTTCGAGTATTTCCCCACAAACTGAGGACATGAAGCTGCTTCAAGTCCTTCTGGGGATCTTTCTTCTATTGACTACTGGAGGGACAGAAGAAAGCCATAGAATTACTAGAAATTCTAACTATCCAGGATATTCGAATCCTCAAAGTAACCAAAGAGGACCTCCACAAGGGCAACCTCAATATCAAGTAGCTGCGGCTCAGCCTCAACAACAGTTCATGGCTCCTCCAGGGCAGGTTCCAGGACAGTATCCCCCTTCTAATGGACAGCCACAATTACAGATACAACAGCAGCAGCAAGGTCAGCAACAGATAGCGAACCCAAATTCACGACAAATGCCGGCAATGCCTCCAGGAATTCGTTGGCCACCAGACGGACAAAATATGAGACCAATTCCAGGGAGCGCTCCACAGGATCAACCAAATGGATTAGTTCAAGTATGACGACACCCTTTTATCAGTGTAGAGTACAGAGGATTTATGATTTAAGCAATAATTCTGATCCTCTCAAACTTTACAGCAACCACAAAACCAAGAAGTCCTTGATGGAGTTTATCGCCTTTCTGAAGAAATCGTAGAAGCAGTTGTGGAACGACTTGAAGAAGACGAGGCAATGGCAATCGAGATGGAAAGACAAGGTTTTGATCCTGATCTTTCTTCATCGAGCCCATATACAAATCCTACTCTATTATTAATTGTAAATCTTACAATAATGTTGGCTTTACACATGTAAAATAACTAATGGCCTTTATGACAGTTTATCAGAGGCCAAAAATAAACATTAACTGGTGTCAGACTCAATAGCAAATTCCGTTTTATCATTTTTTCCTTATCATTAAGTGGATTTTTTTATTTGCAAGAAAGCCGTTTACCAGCAAACATTTTAGCCAAGAACAGTCGAGGGCATCAAGATCAGCGACAAAAAATTTTTTGAGTTAAAGCCAAAATAATGTGGGTCGCTTAATCAAAACTGTTCAGCGTATATGAAATTTTATAATTTCGATCCTCAATATGCATATGGACTTGATAATTAATTATAGTTAGTGAATAATGTGTATAAAATATTGCAAACTTATAATACTTTTAATTCATGTTTAATTCAGATATTTCAGATGGAAAATTTAGCATAATTGTTTCAATAACCCTGCATATACGAGTATGTATATGTATATATATATATATTTTTTAAATCATCATTACTAGTGTTTTTATAAATCGTATATCGATCGTATAAATGAGCAAATTATCGAATTAAGTTATGTAAACGGTAAAACTAATTAATTTGCTGAAAGATTACAGCTCAGTTTTAATTTATTTCCTTTAGAAAATTTGTATTTTCTAGTGATGACTTAAAGTCCATTGAGCACATAACCACAATAGAATGCCTTTAATAATTTAATTTAATTTAATTTCATGGATTGATTATTATTATTTAGTATAATGATTGTTAAAATCTGATTTATGTGGAAAATAATAATAATAATAATGACAATTAAATCGCACATTAGGTTTCTAAGGAGTTTGGTGCTAACTTTAAAATTTCACTACATCACAAGGATCTTGGACCCCAATCTGAATTATAATAGTTATGGCCGAAACATACATATAAACATAGTCTAAATTCGATATGGGATAGACGTAAATTGACAAATTCGTCAACACTAAAAATGAATCTAGATTTCACATCAAAATATTGGACACAATTTTCTAACTATGTCAGATCCAGTTCATTGTCTAAATTTTCCATCCAAGAGCTCTCAAATCACATCCACAAGATCGTTCCCGCAGTTGCAGGTATAGTAGTTGGAGGTTCTATAATCTATGTTTGGCGCAACGGGTACTTACGTAAAATTCAAAAAAACAGAAAAGATGGACCAATCCAAATTGATATCTTGCAGCTACCAACAGAGGTTTTTTTCAACGTTGTATTAAATTTTACCTTTGATACACAATTAATTTTCTTTTAAATATAAATTTCTGGCTATGTAAATGCAGGCTCGTCGTCTTATCTGGACTAAACTTTCGTACGAAGATCTACTTAAGTTGAGACTCGTCTCAGATTTTACGAAAGACGATGTCGATAATTTTATTGGACTTAAGCTTACTATCAGCAGTAGACAAATGGAGAAATATGAATTCTCTCAGACGATTGCTCTGCAGTGCTGTACTATAACAGACCTCGCTGAAGAAATCGGGTCAAACTTTTTCGCAGATCCATACCTTATGAGGGAAGTGAATATTCGTGAACGAGCTCCATCCCAAATATCGCTTACAAACATTATCAATATTCTTGGCCCGTGTGTAAATCTAAAAAGGCTTAAGCTTCGTTTCAGCTACACATCTCCGATAACAGATCTCTCCGAAATTATCATAAACGCCCTCCATAACATGGACCAATTGACCCATCTTGAAATCACTAGGATCGCCACACAGTCCATACAAGAAAAAGCCTTTCCATTAGATATTTCCAGAATCTCATTCCCTTGCCCAAAGTTCCTACAGCACCTTCAACTGGAAATACCAGATATTTCTGATGATCAAGTGACCGCTTGGAAGTACGTTTTAGAGCAGCAGACTCAACTAAAAACACTAGTCGTACATGTTGGTGCAGTTCAATGGGAATATTTTTATCGAGTCATCCCTAAAAATTTTCAACTTGAAAAAGTTGGCCTTCTCAGTCTAAAAGGCTACCGAATTGATACTCAAGAGGATAAGCCATTTGATTGGGGAATCTTTGAAAATTGCTCTATGTTGAAAAGTCTGGAACTAACTTGCAACAGAACTTCCGGACAACGGGGATCGGATTGCATGAGTTGTATCAACTTTCATTTAATTCCATGCTCGAATATTGAGGAGTTTCATGTTTCTCGGTTAATTTTGTCTCCTGAGAACGTTCAAAAAATTTACAAAGAAATGCCAAAGCTTCAAAGAGGCTCTCTGGACCATATTGGAGAAAATGGAACTGCAAGGGCTGAAGAATTATCATGGATTTTCCATCAACAGCAAGAAATTGATAGAGAATATTGGTTTAGCAGGGAGAGAGTTTGGGATGCCATTTTTCATACTCTCATTGGGCTATCCGCTATAGGTGTAATTGTAGTCGCATCTGTAAGTCGGCCAAAATCCACAGGAAATGAAAGCCAGAATGAAGACTTGAAATAATTTTCTTATCAATCTGTCTAATATGTTTGTCTAAAATCCTTTCAAATTTAATGTAACGTTTTGAAGCATGTACATGCCTAGAATATAAATGAAAAAAGCTGTCTAAACTAAATCCACTTACTTCAATAAAAGTGCATCTCAGAACGATAAGAACGCTAATGGGGGAAAATATGCATAATAGATTAGCAAATTATTTCAAACCATGTCGAAATGTTTTTGTGGATTTTATTTAGTATTTTTAGTTTAAGTGAATTTTATGTTCCTGCAACTTTGAAAGATGAGGCAAAAGAATGTCCATGTCCATTAGTAAATATAAATAAAAGTATGGATTCTTGATGAATAACGATTTCAAGTGTGCTTATTTCCACATAAATTGTAAACTATAGTGGCATGGATTTACTCACCAATACAATAAAATGAATAATACAGAATCCCTGAAACATACGTACACTTCTTTCTAACAGGTGAGCTCATTCATGGAGATAAAAATTACAGTCGAAGCTGATTACGTGATTACACATTTATTGATGTCAGCCTGATTAGTCAGCTTCACAGTCAGTGGAAGTGACGCATCAAAAGATATGGGCGTTTAAGACCAAAACCGTAACCCCCCTAAAAATATTTATATACCTCAAAGAAATATTAAGCGTGCATTTTTGTGAATTTTCAAATGTTTTGCAGAGTTAACGGATGAATAAAGGGAGCAGTGCAAACATCGGATATGATAACGATGAGCACTAAATTACAAAGTCAACAAGTCTTTGCAGATAAGATATATTTTTTGCATGTACTTATACATGTATTAATCACCTCGTCGTGGCACCATTTTACGAGTCACTTTGGCAAACGGCATTGACTTACCAGGCCGGAGACATTTTATTCAATTAGGGCGTTGGTCACCGGTACTTAGCCGTTGTATTAAAAAAAAATTATTACAGATTTTAGATCAAGACGGTGGTTTCGAATAAAAACAAAATAAGGATATATCTTTAAAATATCTTGTGATGGGGGACTTACGGATTGTAGTTACAAGCTGTGTCTTTATAGGTATTAATCAGTTTTAAAAAGTTCAAAGTTTAAACAAAAAGTAAGAGATTCTAATTCCATATGCTTTCTTAATATTCATAGTTTGGTGTACATTTGAATCGGCCTATGCACAAGTCGGGGCCCGAAATACTGTCCCTGAGACCATTTCATCATGTTACCAAAACAGTACAGCCTACAACCGATACACGAGACAGCCGATGCATATTGAAAACTTGATAGCAATTATTCGAAAGATTGAACAGAAAGATTCGCAATGGGACATGCGAAGGATAGCACGGACACTTGTCAATAGGTAAAAAAAAATTATGTGCAGAATTGAAATTTTAATTGAAAATTTCCCTAATACAGTGCCAATTGATTGATTGATTTATTAAGTCAAAACTTCCTTGCGATACAGGGTTGTTACGTAGTGACTTTAGGGCATTGTCATCGTAAAAGCTAGTTAAAATTAATTTTAAAATTAGTACATTAGCCAATATTATTATGCCCTCTGATAGATACATGTTCGATGGGATCGAATTTAGTCCTGCAGCAAAGCTAGAGTTCCAATTTAACCCGAGAACACAAGAATCCATGAAAACTCAAATAATCAAATCTCTCATTCCACAGCCTTTAGAAGAATTCCTCCCCACGGGAGTTTTGGACAACGATGAAATGGTAAGACATAAGAAGACTTGGATACTTTAATTTAATTTAACATGTTTTACCTAAAAGTTGAAATTAATTTTGAAAAAATTTAATTACAAAAAAAAACAGTGTGCACTCCACTGGATGCTCTCTCATTCAATGAATGCCACTGCTCGAGACGAGGAACTACAAACTGGACTGGGATCAGGAACTGGATACTCCGGCTCCGGGACCAACACCGGCACCGGTTACAACAATCAACCCGCTGGCAACTATGGATATCGCAGAGGTAAGCGATGGGTGTCCTCCGTTCATGACAACAATGAGACTGAAGCCAACAGTACAGAAGAAGAAATTCTGCTTCCAAACAATCAAGATGAAACTGATAAAAAAGAACCACAAGTTCAAACTCCTCTAGCCAGAGAAACGGTAGGAAGTATTGAAACATCAGTTGAATCTGAGATACCTGAAAATCATACCAGCGAGGAAGACCCAAAAACTCCATCTTTAAAGTCAAGGAGTGTATTTGACGATTCAAATCTTGATATACCCTCTGATGGGGATTCAACGTCCAAATTTGCTCGACAAGTATCCCAAAATAAACCTGGAAAAACAAGGAGGCCGATTGAAACCGGTGTTGTGTATACAAAATGGGGTTCCGTTTCCGCAGGACGAGTTATAGCTGGTGAGAATAGCTGGACAATTTATTCCGCATTAAATGAAATATAGTTTGATCATGAATGCTTATTCCGTATAAAATTTAATTGCAGGTATTGCTGCTGGCTTGGAACCATTGACAGTGCCTATTGGTAGCAACGGTTCCCCATATCCTCAAGGCGGGTATGGGACATCCTACAACCAACCAGGGATGAATTCTAATCCATTTGACAACGGTAATTACAACAATAACCCCGGTTATCCATCAAAGAATCAATATGGACGAAGAAAGCGACAGGCTTCCGCCTCATTACAACCTTTACAGAGTATATATGCCGTAACCCTGTCCGGGGATGTGGGTCAAGCAGCAGTTTTGAATGGAAAGTATCAACTGTCGAATGTAGCTCCACCAAGAGGTGTTTGGAATGATACTATTTGTCCACGCGAGTATATCTTAGAGCCCCACCCTCTTGCTGACAAGGAGATTTTCCAAAGAGACGCTTCCTGGTCCTACTTGACTGAAGCTGAAATTCGTGGTGGCATGGATGGTAATGATTTTTAAATTAAAAACTAAACAGAAGACTGTATTCAAAATTTCATCTAATCTGAATTTAGGGTTGATACTCGGACAAAACATTAGACGATGGGACATTTCCCAAACGCTTAAACTTAGTGAAGTTCTTTCGATGTACTACAGTGAAAATGGAATCGCGGGAGAGCCTCAGTACCGGTCATGTGGCAGAGGTTCACTATTTAATGGTGCTGTCGATTCCAACGCTTTGAGAGAACAATCAAGGTCATTTGCGTACCTCTTCAACAACCAAACCAAGGATATTGATAGTGGATCAATCGATTTGGATCCTGGCAGCTTTTTCCGACTGGTCGACGAAGCGTATCAAAGGATGTCGTCAATAACAGGTGAGTTACTACTGTCCACTAGTAAAGAGAAATAGAAACAGTTATTAGATGAATCATTTTATTTTTCATTTTATTTTTAAAGGTTCACTTGGTTCCATCGATTCCAACTGCAAAAGGGGGAGTGTCTCCTCCGGCACTGCTGATATGGACGATAATCTGAAGACTACGGAAATTCGAGCCAAAATTTATGCTGTACTCGATCACACTTCTACTTACGCAGAGATGGAGGAACAGAAGCGGTTCTTGGCGTAATGACCTTCAATAATTTTAAATACTGCTTGATCAAAAATGTGCAAGCAGAAGAAATAAACTGTTATTTATGTTTGCAGTCAACTAGCTCAAGAAATCAACGTGAGTCCAAGGGGTGCAAGATTGGGTGTTGTTGATGGCAATAGTGGACTGATGATAATAAGCCCTAACTTTACAGACAACAGTGCTATTCTTGCTTGCAGAATCGTCTCTATTACTAGTCGTATGTCAACTAAAGAATCAAGCTATTATTTTAAGACTTAAGAATATCAGACAAATATTTTCGAATACTATTATAATGTTTTTCTAATAGAAATCAAAACACAAGACAACATTCGGGTTCTGAACACTATTAAAACCGAATTGGAAAAGGTTCGAGCAGAAGAAGAAAGACTGGAAAATTCTCCGGGAGAAAGTACTGGAATTATAATCCTGATGTTAGTCCAAGGAAAAAAATTAGAGGAAAGCCAGAAAACTGAAATGAATAACCTCATTAAATCGATCAGCGATCAATTTGGAGGTAAATTACATAAACATTCATCCCATAAATGACTTTTGATAAACTGTTCAACCCTGTAAGCCTGTAAAGTAGCAACTGAATCTTAATTTTTCAATTTCTAGACGTTCGAGTCATGTTCACATCCAGCAAGTACCAGCAAAATGACTTTAATGGATTTGCACTGGACCCGTCTTACGATTTCATTAAAATTGATGGGGTGCAGAATATTTCAGACAACGCCAATAAAATAGCGGAATCCTTGATGAAAAGTAATCTTATCACATAACCTAACTTACATGACCCACTTAGTATTATTTATCTCTCCCCATTTGATAAGTTTGATTCTCAGAGCGTGTGTAAATATCAATACTAAATTGTGGATTTGATTTCATACAGAGAGCCATGGTCGACTTTCCTACTCAAGGTGTAACGTCAACAGATTTAGTCAGGATGAAGAGCACAAAGTAATAACCAACTTTTTCGTTACCCCAAGCACTATTCAGTACTACACCATCGCACCTGATTATTTCTACAGTGCTAAAAATTTGCGATTAAGGGTATTGAATTTGATTTGATTGTTTTGCATCTATGTTCAGCAAAGTACTGCACAAAATGAATTGAAAGCTTGATGCCTTATTTTTATCACTTCTCTCCTGATTAGTTTACAAGTGACAATGGGAAAGTTCGGATATGCCAAAGTCGTTCTGAAAGATTCCCTAATTCCAAGAATCAAGGGTCAAATGGTGTTACTTGCTCGGAAACATCTGGAACTTATGTAACTCCCGGAAGTTCACAAATTGACGTGGAATTCTCGTATTCGAAGCCATGTGGTAAGCATGGATCTCGCTCAGGTTGTGGTCCAATATTTATTTCCGCAACACCTACAACATTTGCTGGAGCCGGAAGTGTTGGTCTTGACTGTTCAAGTAAGAACAATTAATAATTTTGAAATCGCTATATGAAATTCAGTACCACATTTTCTAAAAAAAGTTACTATTAATAGTGGATGGATGTCAGTCGTCAAATCAAGCTAAAATCACGTTTACACATTGGGATATGAGGTGTAACGGAGCTTTCCGAACGATTACTTCAATACCTATGGCTCTAACAACTATTCTACTGTCTCTTTTAGTTTGGAAGCATTCAAACTAAGCCCTCAGATAATAATTTTCTATACTATGCTTGAATTATTACTAAAATAATAAGGTGTTTAGATGTAACACTGGATCACTCTATAATAGAAATGCTATTAAATATGAACTTGGTTTTTTTAATTAGTTGAAACAAATTAACCTTCACAGCATCAAAACGTTTATCATAAAACCTAACAGTCATATTACACTTTATTATTACTTTACATAACAATATACACACATTATGAGTTCATTTAAATTACACTCATGCTATTTGAAATCGTACCACATTCATACTAATTCTTGCGCATATATACATAAAAAATCTACAAAAACGTAAACTAATCTTAAGTTAAGCTAAATCGTCCAAGTATACAATTACTTAATTCATTCACACCTAAACATTGCAAGATAATCAGTTGGAAAAATTAAACATAATTTAAAATTGTTTTACAGTTTATAGCATGAAGTGACAAATGACTAAAATTCTGCGGGTAGATTGGATTTCGTCGAGAAGGAGAAGTCTAGGTGTGTAATTGTCACACCCACTTCCTCGGGGAACATTAAGCAGTGGTTTCGATTATGAATTACTCAAAGTCCTTATATTATACAATAATTTTATTATTACCTGAATACATCAGGGAGAGCGCCTTTGAACATGAAAAAGCGATAAAGTTGATTCCTAAAATATCTAAGGGTAAAAGTATCCTATATAGGTAGATGGAGAAATGCGTTTTCTCAAAATGGAAAATCGGGGTTAAAGATTACGTCGAGTCGTCACGTACATGCACAATGTTGTAATATCGGATTTAAAAATAGGCACTCAGCTTATGAATAGTCGTCGTAGCTAATATTTATGTATACGAGTTAGTTTTTTGTGATTAAAACCTATGTAGGTATCTAGTTTAAAGTTTCGTAATTTGATAAAAGACTATGGTTTAAAGGATAGATCAGCCATAGGGATGAACTGGTTGAAAAATGTCATTCGGATGATTGTGCTGACTGGCACTCAGGTCACCGCTACTACTCTTCTTACCGCATTGCTGAAAAAATATTTTTTTTAGTAACTTGATTGGAATAAGATAAATATGTATACATTTTTTTAAAACTCATCATTTTGCAACAAACCTCTTGCCTTCTCTGCCATACTTGCATGGCTTGCTTATATTTCTGGAACTCATGGCACCACTCTGCATAAACTTTCTGGAAGTCGGACGCTTGAGTAGGAGCAGAACATTTCTGAACTTCTACTGTTACGTTATATGAACAAAGCGTAAGCGAGATGTCTTTTTCTTCATATCTTAGCTGCCACTGTCCTCCATCAGTCTCACTAACACTAAGGATAACTAAACCTCTATCTGCGGTAAGTACGTGCTTCTCAGAGCTGTAAAAACAATTTCAATTCCTAAAATTGTACTCAGTTTCGATATGCTAAAAGTATTACAACAACTTACCTATACTTGATAGCTTGGGGTTGATTATTTTGACTGGACATGGGAAAGTGATACCACTTATAGGGCTGAGAAACTAACGACGACGTTGTATGTCCTGGAAGGGTAACGGAACACTGTAAATGTAAGCTCTGGCCCCAGTTGGCCACCACTCGCTTCATTTGCGAGCAACGACGGCAGTTACAAACCGCCCCATTTCCCCCCACGCTTTGTAGCAGTCTGAAATTTATAAAAAATGAATTAATTTCTCAAAGTTAAAGGATACAAAATTGGAGTATTTATCTTTGTAATAATATATTTAGTTAGTTTACCCTGGGGAATAGGGCTTGCAAATTCCTTCTTTTGTATCCCAACCACAGTAAGGGTCTCGGACACATCGAACGCAATTATCATAGCGCGCTCTGCAAGGGTTCACGCCAATTTGTCGTACTCGGTAGTCGGATCCAACGTATATTGACTTGAACTGTGAATAAAACGAAATGGCAAGATAATTAATTAATTAAGCTTTCCGATATTTTTCAGCAGGACAAAAAATTAATTCAAACTTACATTAGTGGAGATGTCCATCGCCCTGACTGGCTCGGGATATGTGCCTTCTAAAATATCAATCAACTCGGATCGAAATTCTCCTTCTGCGTCTTTCCACTGAACGATCTTGTAAATTTTTCCCTCATCTAACCCATTAAAAATTAGTGGATTAGAAAACAATCAACAGTGAATTACGTAGAGCGAAGTTAATAAGTCTCTTACGTGTTCCAGCAAAGAAAACAGTGTAGTACTCTCCTGCCTGTCTTGAAAGAGGAATGGGGATTTTTTCCACTACCAAATGGGTGAATGTAAGATCTTGCATGTAAAATGCTGGTTTCCCACTTTCATGATTTACAGCTTCGTCCATCAATGGGTGGGATCGAATGAAGTTCAAAACAGTATCTATAATTAAAAAAGAAGATACCTATTAAATATTTGTGCAAAAATTTTCCTGCAAACTCATGACAATAAAATCCTCGAAATCTTACCTGGTAGTGTCTGAGTGTCATTGACACATTCACCCGGTCGGGGTTCCGGAACTTTCGACGAAAGAACGGGCAACCATGCAGAGCTTGAAGTCGCTTGTTCTTTAAATTTTCCTTTGAAAGCGTCTTGAATGGAATCCAAGGAGAATACACACAAGGCGGATCCTTGAAATCCCGTCCCTGTTGTTGTGAACGCGGCGTAGAAGCGAGTATCATCTCCTGGCACTCTGTAGATTGCCTCTGCATAGATTATTCATAGTATTTAGATACGAACATTTAAAGTATGAATAACATTATTTATTATTTACTTCTACAACTTAGTGGGTTTTGAAAAATTGAACTTACGAATTTCATTGAAATAGAAAGGATAATCTCCAGGAATGGAGCAGTTCAGTCGGGCTTTGAGATAAGTGGCCCAGTTCTGCTGAAGTATATTCTTTCCTCCCGTGTCACGTTTGCAAACTCGGGCAACTCGAGAATAGACATTTTTTCCACAATTCATGTATTCCACGGCAGGCTCACGGAAGAAAAAGTAGACATATTCCCCAATATCGTATGATCCTACGAAATTTGGTTCTAGACGGTGGAATATAAACAAATAGTCAACAAACAAGCCTAGTTAGCTCAAAAAAATACAAAGTAGAACATAAGCATCTGTGAAGACCCTTTTAAAAATAAATATCCAAGCAAACAATTTCAAAATTTTGGTTCTTAGAATTGTTTTTTGCACATTAGAATTTCTCAGTTTCACAAAATATATTCAATTAGCTCAGCTATTTATAACAACTACATTAAAAATGAATAGGAACTGCTTTTCTATCTGATGGTAAATAGAATTAGAAAGGTCAAAAATGATTCTTGATGTAATACAAAAGTATTATTTCAACCTGAAGCAAAAAAAGCTTCCTTTAAATGAAATACTACCTTTTATGTAAGGTTTAAGCTAAAAAAAAATCCGGACACAAATCTAACGAGTATTTCCTACTGTTTCCAACCCCTTCTCGCTTGTTGATTTAACAAGGTAAAATAACCTTTGCATGTAATCATGCAAACCGATACTTTTGTTTCACGATAAGCTAGCACCTTGTTAGACATCAAGACATGAGCACGAGACATGTAATTCTCCTAGGCTGTGTACAAACTAAACATATGAGTACCAAGGTAGTTTGTATTGTAAGAATATTTTTGCATACTAAGCTGGATGAGACTAAGGTAACTTGTTAAAACCAAGCGTAAACATAAGCTCCTTACTGTCAAGCCATTTGGAGTCATATTTCAACGTCCGCTTGAAAGAATGCCTCCTTTCCCCGGTCGTCATGTTGTACAGATCTGTCCGAAAGATCACAGTATCCGCTTTGGTAAACTCGGCATTCGTCCCGCTGAAAATAATCAACAAAAACAAGATGTTATTACCCACTCTAGCAATTCCAGTCTTACAGAATACGATAAGCACTGAAAAGGAAGGAGAAGTTTAAGCCTTTGGACTCCGATATTCCTAATCCTCTTGGGCATCCCGAAAAAAAAATCCCCAACAAAAGGGTAGTCTGAAACTAGAGCCTTTCTTGATTTTAATCTTGGACAAGACAGGTAAGTCTTGGTTGGAAAAGATAGACAGGATCTGTACGCATTTATATTTTCTAGCTGAACGAGAAGTATAATGTTACCTTAAATAGTATCTTACGAGTTACGACTGCGATTTAATCAAAAGTCGAGGACGCTCTTAAAATTTTCGTAAAAAACACAGCCTCGAATCAAACTTATCTTTACTCCGTCGTTAGGAAATTCAGTAATACATCGACATCCTGATAGAGGACCCAAGTCTTATTATTCATGATTAGGGACTCTGTCCAAATTAAATTTCTGCTGCAAATGATAGTATTGGTAATACCTTTACGTACGATAAAAGCCTGTAGTGGAGATTGTCAGAGACGCGGAAAGAGTGGGACGTTGTTAAATGATGCATGCAATGTAAAGCGCTCAACAACTAACCTGTACAATCCAGGGAGATTATCAGGGTTTCCACTTTCAACCCAGACGGCAGTGGAATTATCACTGGGGTCATAAGGGCATCGAGCAGTTCCTTCGCCGATTCCAGGAACGAAGGATTGTCTCGGCAGAGGCGTCAAATTGGACTGAAATTATAAAGCCTTCAAATTAGTTTCGGATTTCACAAAATTTATAAGGAAGAGAAATTGTAGTATAAACTAGTACTATAAACTATATGGATGATAAATTGTTGGTTAAAATAGATTAAATATAGAAGAGGAAAATACGAAAGTATGTAGGCAGAAGTCTTACATCAGTTTCCAAAAATGCCGGTATCTGGAATTTCCAGTTCGATAGAAGCACACAAGAATAACAACACGAATATTTCACAATATGCCAGAGGAAATTCTTCAAATATTATGTGAAAGATCAGAAAAATAACTACGGCTCGACAAGATCGACTATTTTCTACATGCTTTACCACTAAAACTACAGCACTCAAGACTAAAAAGCAGAACCACACGACCATTTTATTTGTACAAACTGTGCAAATTTGAAAAGCACATATTCCGTAAAATCCATAAGTCAATATAAATACAGTCACTCGGAACTTACATTGATGACCCAGTCTTTGGGATTGTGTGCGTTCGTACCACAGACATAGAGGCGATCCCCATCACCCATCGCTTGGATCACTCGGACGTGATTTCGGCAGTCAAAATCCTATAAAACAAATAAAGCATATAAAACGGCTAATCAAAAGCCCGAAATCCTCCATACATCTTCCGTTCGCATTCTTGGAAACTTCCAAGCCCACCTTTTCCCCATCCAATCGACTAGCGACAGTAGCGACTATATGGATATTACCATTTTACGAGCCCACATCCCAAAAATCGCAATATCTAAACGACCGTCTATCTTTCCTTTATCGTATTAACTAACCCAGGGCCAAAGTAAATTGTGCCCACCAAAACACTAAAAACAATAAAAGTGCACAGGCCATTTTATGAATGAATTTCATCCGTATATTATCCATACATAGACACATCCCTTACTCTTGAGAGAGGAAAAGGTTCGGAAGCTTTAGCTTAACCCTATTATGCCTCCCCAAACTTCTCTACTCCAGGTAATATATCAAAGCCTCAAGGAGTTGAATCTTTTTCACCGAATGACCCGTTTAGCTCTGTCCTGTCATTTTACTTTTAGGAGGATGGATGGATAGAAAGGCTCACATGGGAAATAAACCTGATCCACCTCTCAAAATGACTGAACCTTCTTTAGTTCTACAGTTGCTGGTCTTTCCTCCATCTCTCTCGGGTTATTACTTTTTTTTGCATCACAAGGAGAGAGGACCCTTTTCTTCCCAAAAGGAGAAGATGAGACTCTTAAATCTTTTTCCCTTCGTCTTTCAGACTTGAGGATGTTTAGCTCTTCTCCTCTAGTCTTCAGTCTCATCTCATTTCGGCCGTAATATTTCATTTAGCCTTTCGGATCTTCCAAGCCATCTTCCAACATTCCCTACCTGATGCTTTGCATTTGCCATATGCAACTCTTCCGGAAATTTACTACTGTATTTTATAATATAAGCTCCCTTGATTCATTTTCTACCTTATAGGTATTATAGCAGAGTTCATCTTACAGCTTTACTAAGATAAGAATAAGGGCATAAGCACCCTAGGGACTGGGCCATACATTTAATACACATACATAGCAAGAGAGAGGGAGGTCTGAAAGAATGACAGGCCACTTGGCCTACTTCTATTACAATCTTCGGAAAGACTTCTCCCATGCCGTTCACCTTTCTTCATTTTAGCACCCCCAAGCTTTTAAGAAAATCTTTAATCTTAGAGATACGCCGGGATGCATACACACCTCTCATTTTTATATTCCACTTTTTTTGACATGAAGTTTGCACTCTATTTGCAAAATTTGATGCATTGGATGAGAATGTTAAATAATTGAAAGCAAACGTTTGAATGATAAAGATAAGACGGTCCCAATAAATTGCAAAACCCACACTGGCAAAAACATACTGTTTATAGAGCAGTGGATGGAAATACTACAGACTTTCATGTCAGAAAACTGGGGATATCTGTATTTACTAAGAAATCAAGTCTTATGTATACATGTCACCTATATAAACATACGTGGAGAAAACTCAAGCCTTCGTAAGGAACTAATCGTACTCCAAATAAAGCGGGAAGAAAGCAAGCCTTACAGAATAGGGCGATTATTGTTTGTCTACCCTCCACTTGCTTTCTTTTCCGTTCGTCTCCAGTTCTAAGGCTTCATTCACGACACGTAATATATATGTGCGTATATAAATAGATAAACAAAAGCCCGACCTCCAGGCCTTAATCCTTAACTCCAAAGGGCTAATCGTGTTTGGCCATTTATTGGAAGAAAGCACATCAATAGTGCATTCAGTCATTCATTCAGGACATAGGCTGTTCGAACGTTCTAGCTTGAATACCCACTCTACTCTCCGTAGTCAGATGCTTCACTTCTCACCATAAAACACCCCCAGAAGGAGAGAAATCTTAACTCAAATAAGAAAAACAACTTGAGTTTCCACGTTTAGACGAAGACAGGGAGTGAATCCTAGCCAGGGACTAAATTCCTTTGACTCGGTGAAAACAATTCTATCCGAAAATCGATCCTCTATGAAAACATGGCTTACTTTCCTGAGAATTTCATGAAAAATAAGTGCTAAACGGATAGCATTTATATGTAATCAAGCTAATGACGAGGACGAGTAATTGTATTTAATCATAGTTACTATCTTTACGTGCTCCATTGCTTTCCCCAATGGTCAGAATAGATTGTCGAGGGTGAACACCTCTCTGTATATTTTTCCAATCGATTGGACAGAATAGGATCTAAATTCACAGATCGTATAACAACAGAGTAATAGATTTCTCCACAGCTGGATTCAGTGCAAAAAACAAAGATAAGGTAAAACACTTGAAGGTTTTCATCCAATCGAAGAATTCGAAGATGTCCTATTTCCTCAACAATCCAAAAGGAGAAGGCGAGTAGCATTTGAACACTTGCCTATATAACGTGGCAATATATAAGTCTTTGGTTTTGTGTGGCAGTTTCAGTTCACGATTCGGTTGGATTCCCTGAATTTCACCTCAATAAATAAAACTATTCCCATGTCCTGACTTTATTGCCAATTCTGGAGAGCCACTTGGACGAAAATTGGCAGAGTAGAGCCGCAGCAATCCAATATTTTACCAATTCTTGGTCTACGTTCTGTACTACAGGACTCGTATGTTCTTAGTTGATGGGGAGAAAATGGTCAGGACAAAGAAAAGGCTGATCGTTTGCGGAGCATGAAGGAATAATTTGGCCACTGCATTACCTACGGCACTACACACTCCCTGCTGATCAAAAACACACGTGTTCAAACTCTAATCAACTATTCAAGAACACCTAAAATGGAATATTTAATTTGCCTCTTGTCTAGATGAGACCGGAGGATTAGACTTTGATGGATATGAATTATTATTCATGGATTGTGCAGATAAAAAGGGAGAATTTCGCTATTTTCGTAATGACTTTCGCCCTTAAAATAACCTTTTCAATTATAAATGCTCGGCTCTAATTGTTTCTCAAGTAAGAATTAACATTTTAGAATTGTGAAGTTTAAAGTAAACATTTTGCCACATTTCTTACCTCTGACTTTCCTTTAGAAACACAGCTCTGGGGGCCGGTTGGATTGATCACCAATGCGTCTTTCTGTAATCAAGAATACAAGTTGTCCGTGTAGATTAATCATTCATGTCAATTAATTAGCATGCACCCTAAGCCATAAAAACGACAGGCCACCTAAAGGGCTATGTATTATTGGTATTCAGAACGGAGTATTTAACAACCACGGAAGACTATTATTTATCTTTATATTTCTCCAAATGATCCTTTCATGATCCCCTCTGCTGTTTAATGGAAGAGCATTATAAAGTTGTATGGGGTTGAGATGAGAGCATGTAGCGTTATTATTACAATAGCATACAATCGGGAACTGAACATTATTGAAGAAACAAGTTTAATTAAATAAGTCTCTTCACTTTCAAGCATTTTATGAAATCTGGGATGGACCCCTATTGCCTTTATGGCCTAATATATTAAGTTGGGAAAACTAATTAAATTCAGACTGATGGTGTCTTGAAATTGAAACTGAATCAGAATTTTAAATAAAGTTCATCAACCTTTGTTGAAAATTTTGCCCTATCTTGATGGTTAATTTTTATGGATTCTAGATTTGAAAATACAGTCCTTTTGAAATTTTATCGATAAATAGTTGCTACCCTTTTGCTTGCTCAGCTTGAAGTTTAATAGTGGATGGCAGTGATTAATTTGATGTTTTTGTGCAGCTAGAGCTAAAGTTTTTGGGGAACATCCCACCGGGAAATTAGCAACAAAAACAAAACAAAATTTTCTGTAGTTTCTAAAAGGCATTGCACAGCAATCGCCATATGATAAAACTTGACGTAAAACGGTAAAAATGTATTGATTCTTTGAAAAAATCGAAGTTCATCGAACCAGTAACTTGAAACATCATTTAGCTGTCATTTAATCAATGTTCTATTTTCTCATTTAGTTTACTATACTTAATGAGTCGAAATTTCCTGAAATTTTGTTTTCAACCCAATAATGGGTTTGATAATTAATAGCCTTAACTTTCAAAGTTACTATTAAACAACGCCAGCGGACACACTCCGCTAACAGTTGTTAGATTTCAAATGAAAAACAAACAAACACAACATGCCGATGCAATCATAGAATTTATCCAATGGCAGTCAAGATTTGTAGAATGAATTAAAACGATTTAGCTTACCTTGCAGTCCATGTGACTTATATTGCTTAGATTTACTCTCATTATTCGGTCCCTGTAATAAGAACAATAAAGAACATCAGACAGTTGTAAATTGAATTGACCGTTGAATGTGCAATAAAAAATACATTTGAAAAGCCCATGCAATTAACGATTAAGCTTGGCATCGCAAGAGTCATAGAATTCGCTAGAAGCCAGCCGTGTCCAAAACACTTTTCTAAAATTGTATTCCAAAGCACTCAAAGCAACCTAAAAGCTGTTAAAAGTGAATGTTCTCATGAATCAGACACCAAGCACGGAATTCCTATTTTCCTATAAAAAAAATCCCCAAAATCTTCCCAGTTCCTCAAAACAAGGAAACGAGAACTTTTCAAAGTTGACAGATTCCTCTTCAATTTCCATAATTTCTAATGACTGAGATAGATATGGGAAGACATTATAAGTATTTCCCCATCTCCATTGTGCTCTAGATTTAAATATCCTGATTGAGGTACGATATCAAGAACAGAAAAGAATCGTAAGGAATCCTCCGTTAAATATTTTTTGACACGAGCAGAGGGAGGAGACAAAAGGGCATTATTAGTAAGACAAAAGAATCAAGAGAATGAAAAATTAGCAAAGAATGCAAAAAAAAGTTTCTCTTCATTTGGGATTCCAAAAGTCTCAATTTAACCAGCCAAACCCAACTGTCTGCTCGGATTATCTGTAGTAAGAAAGGCATTGATGATAGGAGAAGCCTCAAGGAGCCAAGACACAGGAGACTTCTGGTTTGGATTAAAGAGCAGAAATGGATTTTTTTTAGTTTCCATAAGTGGAGAAAGTTAGGGGAGCAGAATCGCTGCTGGCAGGAAACATCTTTCTTGACACTTTTTCAAACCAGAGAATGGAAGAAGTAAAAACAAAAAAAGTTGACTAAAGCCATAGAGTTATGCTTAGGCTATATTAATTCATTCTCAGTCAGACACATACAAATTTGAATGTAAATGAAGGAAGCCTTCAGTGGGTTGCGGTTCGGTTGGACTCGTGGGTTCAAGAATTGATTTTTTCCATAATTATGACTCTTATGACATGAGGTGTTTGACGTGTGCTCTACTTAAGATTGATCTTTGATACCTACGGTATTTTAAAGTCAATATCTCATTGTCAGTGAGAAATTCTACATTATATAGGACTTTGATAACCTCAACTAAACTGGCTCGGTTAGTAATAATAATATCTGACCCATCTCAGTTTCCCCGGCATTCGATCACTCAAACGTTTGTTATGTTTACCGAGTAATTCCAAGAAATGACGGATCAGGTAAAGCTGTCACAAATTTGCGTGTGCAGATGTCAAAAACGTCTCAAGATTAGGATATCCCATTTGTATATACTCGATCAGTTATATCTCACTCAATTTCGTTCTACATTTTATTATAAGATCGAATGCAAATAAAATGCTCATACGGTAGCGAAGAAAATAATACCATTCATAAAACTGAATGAGACCCAAAGTCCGCAAGTAAATGCCACATAATCACCAGCATAAATTGAGGTTAGAAAAACTTACGACGAAAATGGTATATAAGCTTTCAAATTTTGTTGGGAAGTTTCCCCAACACATTTTCTGCGCTGACTAACATCAAACCCAACATAAATAATTCGAACATCTAAAATTAAAACAATCCCTAGTATTATTACCAACCATTCGTGCTTAGAAACAGTAATTTCCCCTCATTTGACTCCTGCCTCTTTAAATAATTATCAAATGACTTTGCCAAAAAAGCGTCGCCATAACCAACTCAGCACTTTAAAGGCATTGGGTAATTGCAACCGTTGACTTGTCATTATGCCAGCGTGGAACTTGATGATGATGAGACATGTAAGATAAAAGTATTTTTTGCAACTCAACCGTAACTTCCCTACTGGCAACAAAACATTCAACCGAAGTGACTAATGTAAGATTGCATGAAATATGAATTCGATTGATTACAGAACTATTCAAATATTCCACAAAGCCGCCTCTGAAACTATCAGGTTTCAAAGCACCCTCCCCAGTATAACACTATCAAACCCCTCAATAATATTCCACTATAATTAAAAGTTCCGCGAAGCAAACATAATACAATAGACTTTGGAAAAGAGGGTATGAAACTCTCAGGGAACTTTCTCCGCCTGGGAAATGGCAAAAGTATAGGCATCAATTATTTTTACTTATTGGACACTGAGGCAGACTAACTACGACTGTCACCCAACGTCGACCACCAATATACTGTCTACTTAGGGAACGAGATATAAATATCCTCGGCTTATATTAAGCTACCTCTACAAATACTAATAAGCTCATTCTCTTTCTTATGGAGGGAGGCCCACTGGAAATTCTTGGGGAGAGAATAAAGGAAATGGAAAGCTGAAATTGTTAAAAGCTCCTAAAACTCCAGTATCCCTCTAACAATCTTACAATCTGACAATCCTTTATCACAAAAAGCTTAGCCACTCTTCTCACTGTGGGTGGAGTGATAGTAAAAGTGTGGTGAGAGAACCAACAATCCATTGTAATGATCTGGCCAAGATATAAATAGACAAAATGCTAGTGACGGTCCAAGAGAACTAAACCAATAGACAAGGATTTTGTTCCCTCGCCAAGGATAAGGAATGGAGACCTGATCTTCTTCATTTGCGACCAATTCCCATCATTAGACACAATCGTAATTTTTTGTCCACTCGGCACTTTCCTTTATCTAACTATTTCATCCTACAATCCTCCCAAACCCAAAGCCCAATGGAAAGAGAGGAAATCATTCTCATTGGAAATGGGTTCAGCCATCTCCATCGTATAAACAAAGCCCATACTAAACGCACACAATCCTAAAACCCGATAAATTCTAGAAATCCTTTCCTTAGCCCATCCAACTGCTAAAATGCGTTCTTGACCAAGCGAGCTGGACCAAGTCTGAAGTCCTCAGCTAAATTACAGCGTTGGGAATCCCTCGCTTGGACGATAGAGCACAAGGAATTGGTAAACCAAAGCAAAACATACTACGGAACTTTTCTCCTCATTAACGTTGTCTTCCTTCCTCATCGGACAAGAACTCCAAGAAATATTCTGTACAGCCTCAAAGCCACATATCCATGTCTTGACCACTTCCTTATCTTCCCGTCTTGATGAGTAAACGAAAAGCGGAGTAAAAGTATTGAGGAGTGGGGAAAGTTGTACATGCCCTCCTACGTAACATGATGTGTGTATAATTTATACTCTCAAAATGACTTGGCTACTACAATACAACCATTCCCCTCTCCTGCCTCCTGATAAATATCAACTATCAAGTTCACAATTACAAGGCCTCCCCGTTCACAGAGAGAGGACACAGAGGGTAAAAGGTAGGAGGGGATGTTTCTCGAGATGAATGGTCGTATGGGAATTCAATACATTTGATCTCGATCTGTATGCACTTTCCCTCAGACCTCTGCTCGTTTCTTGCATTTCCTCATTGTCTCATAGGGAATGGTAGGGCCATTATATTCCTCGGATCCTAAGTATAAGACAACGTCTCAAAGTTCAAAGATCTATAAGATATCCATACGTGGTACAAGGAATCGCACTAAGCTGAGCCTTTAGTGGTGCAATTGTGTCTTCCTTAGTACTTTTTTCCTACTCTGACTTAATTGGAAGCACAAAGAATAAAAGAAGTTCCCTCCGTTCACTGTCATTCTCTGGTGTTTACTACGTGAGGTGAATCCAAGTAACTAATATTACTTGTTATGGCAGCCTCTGCACTACATTATCTGCAATCCTGGCGTTGTTCCTAGCATCGCTTCTTTCCTCGGCATTCTAGATGGTACGAAAGCCAAAAGGCTTCCGAAATTACTACTCTTGCAATTCAAGTCATTTCACAAGTTGTTCATGGCTGCTATTATTATAGGAATTGCAGAACACGGCACCCAAATCGGTGGTGGCTATTGTCTTCATAAAAATTTATATCGGTAAATGCTCTGACAACACACAATACGGTAGAAAGAGCTAAAGCCGAACGTGGCATGTGTTGCTGGTCTCAATCCAAATTGCTAAAATTAAATGACAGTTTCTAAACAGTGCAAAATATTCCATCCCTCACATTTTAGTGGTTTGGAAACTCAATGGAAAAGAGGATCTTTTATATTGAATTGCATGCGGTTCCATCATTAGATGAGTTTCCATACGAAACCAGTATTCATTAATATAGAAGAGTTGAACTCTATCTGGTTAGTATTTGTAGAGGGGAAATTGCTTTTGTACACCCATTGAACACACCCGTTTCGTTCCTTAAATTTACAATTTCAATAAACTCGTATCGTCTCAGGAATTACAACCTTGGGTGATTTCAGTCCAGTACCAAAACCGATTAGTACCTGACTAGTTACTAGAGCGAAAAATCTCGTTCCCACCATTACCTGAGCTCTTTCATCAATATTTAAATAAATATTCAATCTTATATGCATGCATACACATAAGTTTGTTCTCGTCGGGTCCGCTGTTAATCCCATCATGTTAGTAAATTTAAAAAAAAATCCTCGGTCACACGCCACGTCACACAAGTCTTATATGTAAATAGACATGCTAGCAGGATGTTACGATGAAATTTTATTCAGGGAGAAAGCCACCATCATAAAAGGTAAACAGGGCTTGTATTTCCAACGTGAAAGCACGTTTTCTCACGAGTTCCAAATGGCTTCTGGTGTACTGTGGCTATTAGTAGGATGCGCTTGGTAGAGTGTGTTTGAAAAATCTTATTTACTATTCACTAAATTTCCACTGTACATGGTGCCTTTTTTTAAATAACGAATCCCTCCTGCCGTATATGAACTAGTAGTTGGGAAGCAAAAGTTGAAAATACACGGATATTTGAATTCTTTAGTGAGGCGGTTTACTCAAGATATTATTGTCGTTTCGGTTTACTATTGTTCACATGGTGTAGGTGGTATGCATTGGTTGATATTATTGTGTACACATGATGAAAATTCCTGTCACGAAATGCATTTGGACGAACAGACAATGACCAAAAGGGGTAAACTCATAACATGAAAACACGCCATGGCAGACGACAATGTGTGGCTGGGAAATTGCAACTACCGAAACAATACTTGGAGCCATAACCATACAAATATCTTTAGCAAGTTTTACAAATTTGTTCTGCACATCCGGCCATTCTGTTCAATTCGAGAGTTCCGACCGAAATTGGACAATCAAGGCTTTCTTTTGTATGATTTGTCTGCCATACCTGAAAATCGTTTTATTTTTACGATCCCGCAGATTCTGCTTGCTTCCTTCGTATTCACGGGGCTGCTAATCATAATAATAACATGGAGGAAGTGGAAGCATGGCTCCTCGTAAATTATCTGGGCCAGAGAAAGCCAGAAAGGAAATTTACATAAACACGTATACACGGTGTGAGATTAGAATTCCAAGTGTTAGAGAGCCGTCACCACTTAAGTAAACAAATTCGGGACAAGCTGTCAAACATTTGGAGCAGTCTGATACACAAACAGGCTTACAAAGAGTCCGGTGATATGTGTCACCAGCATCATCAGGTAGATGCGATATCCTCTATAGAGGAAAAACGAAACTTATTCAAGTGCCGAAACTTCAGATGAGGGATGAGGTTTAGCAACCTATACACAAGCAAACTTCAAATGATACATTCCACAACCAAACGCCACAAAGGACGGGTTTCTCACGAATTTAGGTTGTACAAACATAATAGTAACACGGTCTAACCTTTCATGTACCATAAGACCCCACGGTTCAATCCACTCTAGAGTTCCTCAAGCAAAGTCTCAGAGAAACTTCAATGAGTCTGTTACATGAGACCGGAAGGAAAATATGAGAATTAGCAATCAAAGTAAATGTCCAGAGTGTTCTCCACCCATGCAATTGCAAAGACATAGCATCACGTAGGGACATTAAGACATTCACAAACTCAAAATACGCCTCTGTTCATGACGCTAGTTAGCAATTTGAGTAAACCATATGGGATTTCCGATGGCGGAGAAGCTCTTCAACTCTTCTGAGGTAATAAAAATACGAAGGAAAAACTCACGGGGAAGAAAGTATTTTAGAAGGAAAAGGCGAGAAAAGTAAAGTAAACCACAAAAGGGTCATCGAAGAATTCATGTCTTCCTTAGTCTATTCGACATTAAATGGATGCCCAATAAGCCTAATGGCTACAGCCACCAGCTACAATACCAGCCACAGAATGCGTACTTCAAATTGTATGCGTACTTTCCAAATGTGTAGGATCTGCGGTGATGATGATAGTGGAAGTGGTGGTACTTTGAAATGGTGGATCACGAACTTGCCCATCATATATCCTCCGGAAACAGACAGACGCCAGCAATTATCACTAAGCCGAGCTCCCTTTTCTCTACTTCACTCCATTTTCGAACAACTTGATTTAGCACACCCTACTATGGACGACTGATTCATGGAAAATCCATTAAAATCCAATCGAAAATAGTGGTCCGACATCCAGAACATGATACGTCTGAATCAACGGAGAAAACAACCTCCGTGAAAATTCACCCAACCAGCCCGGGATTTACTGTAGCAGATCAGTACATCTGTCCAGGAATTAACTAGCCTTGTTCTTCCCTCATGATAATATTTTGTACTTTCTACATAAGTCTTCCTGTCTGAGATGCACATAGATTTACTTCGGTAATGTTCTTCCAACCTCATGCAGTAAAGCACAAGAACGCAGGGGGATTCGCTTGAATGAAATCAACAGCTCTAATTAAGTAGCCCCTGCCTATGTATTTCATAAGTTTACAGTATATCCTTTATGGTGACTGGCTAACAAAGTTCTCGAGCTTAGGGAAATTGCATCAACAACTCATCAAGCCGACAAGACCACAATCCAGAAAATTATTGCAAATTGCTATTAACGACTTAGTATCAAGTCCCTCCGAACAACTGAGTTAAGCTAGTCAAGCCACCCACCCGATGTCTAATCGCTTTTTGAATTGCCCCTAAGAAATTCCGACGGAAAAAGCACCCACTAACTTTCTCCGAGGAACTTCCTACAAAGGGACGAACATCATCTTTCTCTTTGCATCTAAAGAACATATACTCGTACTAGACTACAGCCACTGCATACGTCTAGTCAAACTTTGAATTATCATGTGATTCATTTAATTTTAACGAAATTCTTCATATTTTCTACCCGGGAGCCTTTTATACTTGTAAAGAAGTCGACCTAGTTAACCGTGGTGGTTAGAATAAGTTGAAAAGCCTGACTGAACCACAGAGGAGTCCACTACGCAATGACAGCCTGCCTATCTCATTATCACATCAATCCTGCCCACTGACTCTTAATTATTTCGGGACACGAACAACGAAGAACTGTCATGTCAACCTGATACAGACGAATATATAAATACATAAATATGCGCCTAAGCCATTAGACTTCCTTCCTGTGTTCTTCAACCCTTGGAATGGGCTATTTTACCCCAAACTTGTACGAAAATCGGGTTCTTATGAATATCAAACTGTTTAGGCTTCTCATGAACTCCTCTACACATTATAGACTAATAGTACAATTACTAAGGTAATTTCTTGTGTCACGAACTAATCGTGATAGATTCTTATGGAATGAATCCTAGAGGAATCGGGACGTGGGCCAAGTTCATTTAGTAAAAGGTTAACTTGACTTGACTAGGATGGCTGCTTAAACTTACTTAATAGAAGTAGTTGAACTAAAGGGGCTCATTTGAAT
This sequence comes from Agrenia bidenticulata, assembly GCA_034694785.1. Classification (NCBI taxonomy): domain Eukaryota; kingdom Metazoa; phylum Arthropoda; class Collembola; order Entomobryomorpha; family Isotomidae; genus Agrenia; species Agrenia bidenticulata. Next base: position 27,884 of record JAQFYM010000429.1, read on the forward strand.
TTGTTCTGGCAAGATCTAAATCCGATGCTACAGTGTAGGCAGGCTCCTGGTATATGGCATGTGGAATGCGAAATGAAAGTCCTCAGTCCCTCACTGTACATACAATATGCATTGACTTAAAATGGCAAAAGGGGCCAGTAGTAAACTTCTTACACCTTATAGTGTATGTACTACAAGGGGATATATTTCGCATGCACGGGCCAATTACGTGAAAAGTTGAAACATCGTCAAGCCTGGAAAGCACAAGTTTAGTTGTGTTGCTAATCAGACATCTCGCCAATATCAGATGTACGTAACTCCCTTCATATTTCATTTCGTCTTGAAGCCTTGAAGACTACTCAACATGCAGGGAGGAAAAAGGGAAAACTAACAAACACAACCTCTTCGTCCGACAACTACGGAAATTCATGGGAGGCGGACTGATTTTTCATGAGCTGGCGAAAAATGGCACAACATACAATTCTCCCAGCCAAAAATTTTCCCCTTTCTTGTATATATTGTAGATCGTGTGCCTCCGGACTGCTCATTGATTACTTTCTATTGTATTTAACATGAGAATCCCCAAGCCTCCACCTGTACACTGTCAACTCTAATTGCAAACCCAATATTTCACAACACTTTGGACAACTATATGGAACCCCTGATAATAAATTGGAATGAGTTGGATTCCATGTAATGCTATCAGAAATAGGCAGTTTCAAAAAATATTTTTTAGAAACTAAAGGACGATTTTGCACTTTACTAGAGTGCAGAAGTACAGAAAAATAGTAAAAAATTCTTTGAGGATAAAAAAATTGGCAAATCTTTTAACATTAACTTGTAGTAGTTTCTGTCTCTGAAACTTTGGAAATGTCAACGTAATTCATAATTTGATGTGACAAAGAGAGAAAGAGAGAGACAGAAAGATTTTTTGACATTCCTTAACTTCAGGGCAATTATTCATGATGAATTGGTGACCTTCGGAAAGTTATTATTTAGACGGTTGCTTCCTTCTCCGATAACTGTCAAAATTTATCAGGGTTTCGTGAGAAATGAGAACTTTTCTTAGCTTTCTACCAGTCTCGTTCGTTTGAATTCAAAAAAGTAATAGTTGTATTATTCACATTCACAGCTGCTTGCTATTTATCACACGATCAAAATTTCAGAATCAAGGGGGTTTAAAGAATTCAATTGGATATGCTAATATTGGATGAAATCTTTTTTATGAAATCCTTGACCATGCTTAAAGAGTGAACAACCACCACTGGATACAATAAAAAAGATATATTAAATCCGTTAACAGACCGACGGTAAATAGAAAATCTTGATTTTATAGATTTGAGAATGTCTAAGAAGAAATCTACAAGCTGTCTATCAACCTGAAATTTCAAATATCCCAAGGTGAGTTTTTGAAAAGATGTTTTTGCGAATTTGCTAGAAGCTGGAATTATCTGAGGGGATGCTCTCATATATAATTCCAGAATCCACTAGAAACTTTGCCTAAATTTAATTTAAAAAGCCCCTAGATTCTTTGTCTTTTGATGCGATAACCAAAAGTGTAGGAAGTAAAACTAATACATGCACAGATTTGAGATTTCGGGATTCTGAATCAAATAAAAACTTCCATCAGGTAGAAAAGGCCAAACCCCAGTCATAAAACTCCGATACAAACAAGAATAAAGAAAATAAAAGTTTGATGGACAAACACATGTTACACACGAAAAGCAATTTCTTCTATTTATTTTGAATATAAAAAAACCTTCATCCCGATTTTACAATTTCCCTTCACCCTCCATTTATTCATTTGCCTATGAATTTGTAAGAAAAGCCATTCTTCTCTCTTGAAGATGTGAATGGAAGTAATTTAAATCTCTGATACGTATCAACCATAGAACTATATAGTACACCTCTAGACAGTACTGGCGGTTTGGTTGTATTGATACTTTGTGGTGTGGCGGTGGCAGTGTAGTGATGGTGGCTCTCATGAAAAGCACGGAAGGGAGATAATATCTCTTAGAATTCATTTAAAGCTTTCTCCTCCTCAAAAATAAAAAAGAATTCCATGTATTCTATTCATTCGCAGTATTTCACTTTTGAATACAAACTATGCCAGGAATGAATGACATAAGCCAAGAATGGCTTTTCCCTGTTATGCAAAACATTTGAAAAGTGCATGTAAAATACCAATACTTTCTCTTGTTCAAAAAGTCCAGAGTGGAGATTGCTCCAACTACCCCATCATGTACTAAATTCACCATTTGCGTTGGCCAGTAGTTGTGGTGGTAACAAAATCGAGTAAACCAGTCGACAGTTAGGGAATTTCACTCAAAGGGACATCAAAGAGACACCCTAGACTCTGGATCGACTCACTGACTCCGAATAAGTTTTTCAAGGAGGCAACAAACCGAGAAAGGGGAAAATGAATGCTTTACAAATCTAACCAAATCACTTACTGCCTACTGTATTGTGGAATTCAGAACAAGGATTTCAATATTCTCCCAGCAGTGTGCCAGCACATATGAGAGGGAGCCTCTACAGAATGTGAAATACAAAAGACTCACTGGGGATGGCTATCTCTTATTATGCATACGTACAGACATGTTTTGGCGTTATATATTCTCCCTCGACCACATCGAATCAAATTGGACAAGAAATTGAAGGAATGTCTCTTTGAGCCGACGCCGAGGTATCTGTGGACTGACGAGGTGAGTATATATTCAAAACACTCAACTGGATGATCATCAAATCAAATCCCCTATTTTCAAGAGCTTCTTTCCAACTATTAAGCTGTTCTCGTATATAATGCGAGTTATCATGGTAAAAGTGGAGGACTCTTTGATGATGTGTGTTGCATGTGTAAAATAGCATGAAAAACACTCATGTGAGAGAATCCTATGAGGGCTGTACACTTGAAATTCTGAAATTCGAAGAGAGTTTCAGCATGGATGCAATGGTTCTCGGGTTGAAATACAAACTGAAGTAACTGTAACTCGAGTCATTGTAAACTGTTCATATGAAATCTCTGATTTTGAGGTTTCCCTTTGTAATAAAACATCTCACCACCATTTCAACTGTTCGACTGGCAAAGAATGTTCATTTAGTTAAGCGTTAGCTAATCGAGTAGTATGCATCAGGTAAAGTGGGAATTGGCATAGGTATACTCAAAGATTAACAGAACCATATTTCTGACAATCACTACAGTGTCTGAATTTCCATGTATTACTAAGCTTTAAACAAAAACAAATACAATTTTCAAAAGTTGATTTGTTTGCAAAAATTAAATCATACAGACTGTGTACTTTATATTTCTAAGAATTATTTGTAAGACTATTTCTTCTAGTGAACATAAAATGAAACTGTCAGATTATGCATAAAATCAGAGAGAATCATTAGTTAACTTAAAAAAAAGTAATAAGTAAAGAAAAATACAGTCTAGTCTCATATGTATTAACCCATTAGAGATTGGTGGCTTGAAATCGGGATCTAGTACACGAGAGTAAATTGATGCTTTTATTCGTATTCAAACGCGTTCATAAACTCATGCACTCATCATCCCTCTCCCTAAGAAATGAGGCACGTATCTCTGCATTCATCTCAAGCGTGTACTTCATAATATCTAAAGCTTAAGTTCATAACTCATGGACTCAAGTACAGAAACCATATATGGAGGGCTGTTGCAATACATTCCCTTTATTTATGCGATTCATTAGTAGAAATTGCTCTGCAAGTCTACAAGGAACTAATAAAATCAGTTCGTTGTTGGTGAGTCTTGCTCATTCCATCGTAAATTATGATTTCAAAAGCCTCATTGTTTTATTCTAATAATGAATAGGGTTCTGCTTATTTGAACGCCTGGTGAGCTTCATTTTACAGTCAGCATATAAGGCAGCTTTTGTACTCGCTCTCTTCTCGACATTCGAAATCGAATTAACGCTTACACGCTTCACCCTCTGATACATACGTTTTCCTATCCTGTATGCCAAACCAGTCACCCTTTGACTCGGGTTAGTCATGCACCTCTTCAAAAAATAACTACCAAGAATTAAAAACACTCCACACTTCAATGACCTTCTTGAAAACGTCAATCCTAAAGCCCCTAATTATGAATCAAAAATTTTCATGATTCTTTAAAATATCTTGTTTAAAACTTCAGTAAATAGTATTAAAAAAACTAGAATCATTGTGAAGCGGATCCAACTCAAAATTAAGTTGTCTAATTAGTCATCTAGAAACACGTAGTTGATTTAGCACTAGAAACCCGATACGTTTTCAATCATACAGAATTCTGATACTTCCAAGAATGGATTCATAAGAATATTGCATTTGCAACACTTCCATTCATTCCAAACTTCCATTCCCCTGATTTGCTTTTCAAATATTCTCTGCCCGTGCAATAGAATAGAAAAATAACGAGGGAGACGCAAGATCCGATGCGATACAATTCAATCAAATTAGAGCAGATTTTCCCAAAACAACTGATCCTAACACTAGCAACTAAACTCCATACCAACTCTTTCCAAAAGCCAAAAACTGGCTTCTGTCAAGAAGCTTGATTAGAATTGCCTCTATAAAGTCACGAATGTTTTCACCTCGGGAAATATCCCACGCTATGATGGACCCCAGTCATACACGCATAATTTATAAATACATAGACATTGCATAATGTGATGCCGGTGGTGGTGGTGGTAAATTGACTATTCAGCTAAATCCAGATATGGTCTAGCCCATCCATATCATGGAATCTACTAATATTACCAGGGCAGAGAATTACAGTGGTTGGGAGTTGGTAGACTCATGTAACGTATGTTTTCTTAACGAAGCAATCGTCACGACTATACAACTGTCAGGAGACAATCAAATTTCACGCCCTGATCCCTAATCCAGAATGCTACATGTAGAATCCAGTACATGGTACGTACCTTCTGAATTCGAAATTGCTTACAAAAAGGGACATGCAATAATACCACGCCAACACACCATGATCTAATATCCCTCTATGTGTTTTACTCCTAGAGAGAATAAAATCAAGCAATCAGGCAACAAAATTTTCGGGAAAAGCCTCATTTACTTCATTTCTTATTCATAGCCCCAGCAGCAGTAGACAAAACATGACTGTGCAAATTTTACTCATATAAACTGCTAGCAGGCATATAAGCATTTTCAAATTAATTTTCCCTCAGCAGTTTTCCTCATTGCTGAACACAGACGCACATTAATGCTCGTTCCTGGGAATACTTCAAAAGACTGAAAATATTGAATGAAAATTGACGGGAAAGTTTCCCAATGCTAGCCAAGTTTGCAACACCTTAAATCTTAAGTTAAACATAATTATAAGTCCTGTAGTTAAAAAACAATGCTGATCCATTATTATCCTGTCACAAAAACACAGTCCGCTAAGTTTATGGTTTATTTTTAGTCTTCAATTTTCCTATTTAAAATTACTGTTTCGAAGCGACAATCCCACTACGCAGTACTTGAAACTCATAATTGCAGAGCTTCCTTCCCCCTAGCTTGGTCGTTGTCAGTTTGATCGATTTCACAATACCTTTCTACTCCCGGAATTGTGCAATTAAACAAAGTTTTCGAAGCTGTAATTAAAAGTTTGTATTTTCTTTGAGGCAAACAACGAGGTGTATTTCAAAGGGAAGGTTTTACCTCAAACTCTTTTGTAACATGTAGGGTTAAATATGTTTACTTGTACCCAAAACCCGGTGTGGTGAGCACTAGATAACCTCACAAATGAGATATTCTTAAGTAGTCAACCCGTTCAATCGTTTATTTACTTTTCATACTTCCACACGTACGGTTTAAAGTTCGCAACAATTAAAACTAAGTAAAATCGAAGAGGATTAATAACCCATCAATTTAGATGCTTGAAATATAAAAGTAATCTGCTCAATTCCAACTCCAAACGCCTAAGTGTAGAAATACAGAAGAGCCAATTAGCAAACAACCTGCTCCGCGGCTAAATGAGTAAAAGAAAAGGATTCAGGACTCGTTTTCCATAATTACGATAGCGATATCATTGAACCACACCAATAGAATTAAATCCTACTTTCCTGTACACAGAGGTCTGTTTAAAAAACATGTATATTTACATAAGTCAAACTGGACTTCCTCATGCCTAGCTAAGTGTCTGAGCAAAAAATTACGAGCTCCACAGAGCACATAACTCATAAACACCGAGAAGCTGATACAAGAGAATAATGTATAACAATTCCACATATTTTTTCAAGTAGCTAATGAAGTAGAACTGGCCAAAGCTCGGGAATGAATGAAGACTGCAGCTCAAGCTTCAACAAAGCCTTGGAAGTGCATCACTATCCCCAAGAGCAGCTCCAGCGTCGACACCGTACTAATAAGTAGCGTCAGTCAGTGCGTAGTGTTGGCGTTTCTTGCTTTCATTAAGGTCGTTAAACTGGTTAGAAAACACGGTGTAGTTAGTTGGATGTATAAATGTACAACTGAGGCCCTGTGGGCTGTTAGGGCTGAAATGAACATGGATTATTTGTTCTTTTTCTATTTTGTTATGCATGAATATGGGCTTAGCACCCAGTTCAAAGCATTCATAAAATGAATTAATGATGAGATTCTCCTCAGAGACTCGGAAGAGGGATGAGATCATTAGAGTGAGTATTTGACTATAGGGAATCGTATCTATTTGACTGGAGGCTGCTTTCTACAGTTTTGCAGGTAAATATGGTAAACTTCTAATGGCCAGGTTTACCTACTCCTTTGCCACGACCTACATCAGGGGAGGAAAGATAGATTATTATTATGCACTCTCGAGTCAAGTCTTTTAGAGTCTTGGAAATTCTTCTGGCCCAGTGTATAGTCTTCTAGTAAATTATTAAAGATTTATTCCTTTTAATTGAGGAGGAATTCAAATCCAAGAGTCTTCTCTTTCTTCCAACTCTTTACTGGCCATCCTATCGTATTGGAGCTAGGCCAGCTAGGTATAGATAGCATTTTGTATGGTCTTAATATTATTACCAGAATCAATATGCATAATTGGATTTTTTTCAAAGATTTGTATACACCCACTTCCCCATACCGTGAAGGATTCAAGTACTTGAGAAAATTTATTGAAAATGCAGAGTTTGGTAATAAAAATTCGGATAGAATGATTTATGGCGATAGTGATAATTCCACACATCTCACCATTTTCACTCGTCTACAGTCCAACTTTTAAAGATAATTTTTGCTCAAACCTTAATTCAGCGTAATAATAATTGTACCCTGCTCGAAACTGGCATTAGCAACAAGGCTAGATAAATTAATAGCAGATTTATCAACAAAGGACAAGGACAGGACATGACAACGACGACACTGACAATGTTAAGGGCAAGGGTTAAACACTAGAACTGCTGAAAGATATCAACTCTCTGTAAACTGGTATATATGTGACCCCAGTAATGTAATTCAATGTAGCAGCCGACAGAAAACACGAACTGAGTGACAACACCAATATATTCTGCCTCTCTCTCTCTCTCCGCTACTAATACATACGAATGTTACGAACTCTCCCTTGTCATGAAAGTAATAATTAAAGCCACCACTAGCCTGGTAATCCATTGATGAAACCTCCCATCGAGAGCTTAAGTTTTCTACTTATGCATAAATGTGATATGCATTTACATATCTGCCTGGAGTTAATGAGAAAGTGGAAATATCTTTGCAGAGGGTTGTCCCTATTTTCAGTCTTCTTGGCATATTCTGATTCATATTCCTACCCAGTAGGGATTCAGAAGAGAACATGGGAAAGTATATATTTACAAGGGCTGACGGAGTAGTTATGTTCCCCATAAGTACAATAAGCCCATGTTTAAACATCGCCCTACATCTCGTCCCGAATGCCGGAGGGGACTGCATGCATACACACACAAAATTTGAAGAATTTAGAATCTTGAGGTCGAATGACATGAACTTATTTAGTCTCGAAAAGCTCGGGAAGGCCAGTTGAGTTCTGCTAGTTGGGATGCCAGGGGCTCAAGACTTTAATTCCCCTATTTCAATCACAAGGGGGAAGCCTTGCTAAAGCCAGATAATACTTTCATAACCAACATCACCATGGACTTTCAAGATTACGATATGGAGCCAATGACGAAGGGTTGAGTCTTCCTTCTGGGTTATGAGTTACGAATTTTGGAGGTTCAAGTATTCAAGATTTAAATACACAAAGCAAGCACAACTGCACTTCCTTCGCTAAAACGTATTTCAAAGTGTACGGAACATGTATGCGGAAACATTGTAGTTTATCCTTCTGCTCTTCTGCTCTTGTATTTCCTTGTGATAACAACTAAGCTCGATATCTTTTCGTAAGAATTACAAATAAAACTTCAATTCTCATAAAGAGAATAGAAGACGGAAGGGGAAAATTAGAAAGAAAAAAAATCAAAGGTACGTAGCAAAAGCCTGCTCGACCATCATGAAGAACAAGAAGGAACTCATCCATCTGAGAAACCAATATTCGGAAATAATATCCAAAACTAAAGAAGCCGACATTATGCGAGCTGTATGCCAAAACTGGTGCACAAAGGAAATTCTTCCCTTCAACCTTTCCTTAGTAATAACGTGAATCTCCACCGAAGCAACCCTCCTCCTTCCACTGTTGATATGGGCCATAATCATTCTTGAAAATTCTCAGGAAAATAATTTGACTCTTGAAAAAAGGGTAAACTCACCCTTGGAACTTTCTCTTTTGAACTTTCTTCATTTCTTGAATTGAACTGGACCAACAACCCTCCGCCTCTCTTTCCAAAATGTATTCCATATTAGATCTCTGAGGCACAAGAGTCTAAAGTAATCTAACCCCGTTTCTCGCAAACTGAGCGTTATCTTGAAACCTTCCTTCGTCTAAAAGTGTACAAGGCTGCACACCCAAACTTTTCTACAACGCATATAGAACTGTGAGTACGTAGTATTTGATGTCTACTATCTATAGAGCATGAAGGAAACTATTAACATGGACAGTCTTCTCCTCTCACGGAACCAATCTAGTCTTAGGTAAATACAAACAGAACGATGTTCTCCCAAGATAAAAGCTTTCTATGCCTTTCTCTTTCTTTCCCTCGATCTCCTCCCTCTCCATTCCTCGATCAGTTTGCAATATCCGAAATCCATTAGGTTTCCTATGAATTTCCACTTGAGAGTTCTAAATCGACGAGAGGAGGACTCCTTCTTCAGAAAATCGACAATCTGGATTCTGGAGGTAAAATAATCCACCCTCATAGAGAATCATCATCATCTCATCTTGAAGCTCGAATCACACATAAACACAGGGCCTTCCTAAGTGAAATGTCCTCTTGAGGGAGAATGATGACAATGAGGGGGGTATACCAATCCATTCCTAAAAGCTATAGTAGTACAAAGGCACTTTGGGAAGGAAACACAAAACTTGAAGGAAATACTTTGGAGTGCTACTTGTACAAATAGCATGCAGAATTCAAGCTCTGAGATTTGTTTTCTAATGAAATTGTAAATTTTCCGAGTTATTGAAGTATTCCAAGTTTTCGTTTCATAAGTCTCAAGATGAGTGTTTGGAAAGGATGAGCTGGCTATTGTTAAGAGAGGACGAACGTCGTACTTTCTGAGCTCCTTATTTAATCCAGGGACATATTCAAGGATTTAAAATAGGACGTGGGAGCAAAGACTACTACCTCATAGATCAAGGCTCCTCGCAGATTTCAAGGAAAAATCATCATTACTTAGTTATACTCAGCTACGTTTTTTGCAAAAGAAATGCTGATAAGGATTAAAAAACGCTCTTCTCTTATTTTGACTTTCTCAGGAAAAAGCTCTGCATGCTACCCACTCAAAAACTGAGCAGTAATGGCAGATCTCTATGTACTCGATTACTAATAAAAATCTAATCGCATCAGTGGATTCCATCCAACTGAGATGGAACAAGATCCAAAAATCTTAATCAAGTAACTACCTACTGCCTCGAATACACTAATCAGATTACAACACACTAGCTCACGTACCTAGATAAGTAAGATTTATCGATCTCCTCTAGTTCTTTGTGCTATGGAATCTGGATCCTAAGTCAAGATTAGGTAATTAAATATAGCATATAGAAAGCGGCACATACCCCATTATCTGGTGGCATAGAAGGAGCGCAAAGCGTGCAAGTAATATAATAAGGCAATCCATCCAAAGCCCTGGCCAAAAATTGAATTAAAATTCAAGACTTACATAGCACCAATGTAGAGGATTCCTCTTTTGGGATCTTGGAAGAATGTGCGGTAATACCTTTTCCCACATGTGAATTCCCGTATGTGATCTGTAATAGAGAAGGATTTAAAAATTAATAAAATTACAGATTTAATTAGAAAGCTCATAGCATCCGTACCAACTAGATTGGCTTAATTCTACCGGGACCAACCAATTTCACAATAATCTTAATGAGTTTAATCTTACAACAGTCCAAACCCCAGAACTTGGCCACATTAAGAACATACTAGGCATTAATTTTAATACTTGTACTAGAGACTTCAGGTCTACCAGAAGTAGGCAGTAAAATACACACCAGGGAACAACCTGTTCTGTCAATACTAGATACAAAGGTTTGTATTAAAGTCTAAATGCAAACCATTAAGGCTGTCTCTGTCATGTTTTATTGAAAACTCGAGCCATGACAAGACTCATGGATGGTTAAAGACGTTGTTCAGAGCATTGTAAGTTTGTAAGCTACTTTTAAAATCAAGTCCAAAGCCATTAAATGTGTACTAAGTTTATTCGTTTCCGAATTTTTTATCAACAAATATTCTTTTCAAGTTTCCAAAATAATTTCCACCCTTATGATCTCATAGAACTTTTGAAATCTTTCTCAAGTTAAATCTATACATATTCATTCATTTGGATAAGTGACAGCTTGCACATGAAATACTAGAAGCCTGCACTCCCAATCTGCCTCCATTACGATAAGGATGATTTTTATATTATATTTATTACCCACAGTCCACACCACACCAGTCCTGTACCTCTCATTCCGAGTTCACGTCGACAATGTTATTTACAACACTCAAGGGACAATATTTTGAAACTCTTTTTATATCAACCCCTCCGTGCGCTAAAGTAGAAATGACAACCCTTCAGTCGCTCCCTCAGCCATGCGGAGCTTTAAGTCAGGGAGTAAATGGCCTAACAGTCAAACCCCTTGGCTTTCCTTGTCTTTTTATTATAGCAACAATGGATACACCAGCGTGTGGGGTGCAGCCCTTTCCGCAGTACCACACACAGAATAGTACGGGAAGATTTTTTATTCTATTTTTTTTACAGAAGTAGGGAAGAACGGAGAGAATAAATATATTTATTACAGGGACACATATCATAATTTCCATACGGCATTTATTGCTATTTCTTGAATAATAAAATAAAATATTATGCCTTCCCATTCCCTTTTGAAGCTCGTGGGATGAAACATCATCAAACTCTCTTAACAAACTCAGAGCTGAAGTATCCCTCATTTCTAGAACTGATTGTCAGTCAAAACAAGATTTACAGACTAGATTACTACACAGTACATAAGAAAGTTTTAAAATTAATACTCCTTTTTGACTTGAGACAGGTCAAATTTTATTTCCTTGAGACAATTCAAACTTCTTGGGGTACATATGAAGGATATTAGCTTCTCCGCTGTATCACACTGTGAGAGAAGTATTAAAGCCAAAATGTATTTCGTTCCAACATCAAATCCTTCTTGGATAATCTAACAGCTGTCTCCCCTGTCATGATAAAAGGATGAGATTGAAATTTAAAAAATCTATTGTGTACATTTTATCATGTATTGCGTATTTGTTGAAAACAAGGCCAAGTCTGACCTGAAATCATGGGAAAAAATCCCCCGGAAAAATAAAAGAAATGCAAGGAGTTTTCGAGACAAGTAGGAAGACAACAAAAGAGAACAGACGGAAATAAGAGCGATGTTCCGGGTAGCAGTCGGGGGTCAAAATGAGCATCCATCAACTTCTCATTCATCCTAAAATGGCCTAAACTAGGCTAAACTAAGTTAATAGGCTTTTTCATTCTCACAGGGTAAAATACTTGTTATAATACAATGTTATAATAAGCCTATATATAAAACTAAGTGTTTCTGTACATAACTTGGAACGGACTAGTTTTTCTTTTCATTTCGTCAGTCTTCCCATTTCCCCTGAATAGAAAATGATGAACTTTCTTCCTCCATTCTTTGGAGAGTCTTTAGACTTTAGAGACAAGTATGTAATTCATTTTATGCTCGTTGAGCCATGGCTCATGTCCATGTCAAGCGAATCATGTCCCACTCTACACACTAGATTACTAGAGTCATGTACTCTGAGCTATAAATGAGACCAATAGGGCTACGAATCTACGGAGAAGTCGTTTAACAAAAGTGTCAAGTAAAAGTGTGAAAGGAGATCAGCCTTGTTACAAGGGAGCCAAGGGTTTGTCCTGCTGTCCTCTGAGTCTTGTCCTTCGCTTAGATTAACTAATATCATCATGTACTTCGTCACCTAGAATGAGAAAGCATAGACCCAAAACAAGGTTCTTTGCGTATTTATATCTACTATGCAGCTCCATGGTAGCACCCTTCTGCTAAGAAATGTGTATCACATCGTGATATTCGAACCTTGAAAGAATGAGGCGTTAGGGAAGCAGCCCTTTGTAGACAGATCCTATAGGGTTCGGATGAGAGAATGGAAATCCATGATTAATAGCGTCCAGACAGGATGAGAACGCGTTTAATTTGTCATCTGCCATTCAATCTCTACTCCATTTGCCATTTATTCGCCTTCCTTTCTCATTTTATACCAACTTTGTCCTGTAATATATTAGCTTCGGCTTGGTGTGTTTTGGCATTGGAAATTTCTGAATGAGTTACTCTGCTCTAAAAACTCTAAAAAAAATGCTCGGATGATCAATACAGCTCAAGCTAAAATACAACTTTTCCCTAGCTGGTTTAGAAATTTAAAGAAATGGTGCATGTATGAATAGTGTGGATTCAAACGAAAGAATTCTACTGAGCCCATTGTGAAATTTGAATATAAAATCTGTAACATAGTAACTTACACCATTGACTGTATCCAAAACTACATGAATGCGTGTGTTCACATTTTCCAATTTATTTACAGTTCCGGGGTTGCTTTCACAAACTGAGTCTCAATTCCACATAATCATGCGAAACAAACGGTAAGACTGAGATAAGACATACAAAAATATACCTTTAATATTGTACACGACAATTTATAATATCCAGAAGGGCTCAAGAAAATCTAGTACTACAACCATGCCAACATGCAACCCGTTTTCTCTTGCCCGTCTACCGGTCTACCTCATAGATTTAAACTCTATGTAACAATATAAGCTCTAGAAGGCCCTACAATTTTTCGTAAAGTTTTTGCTCAACTTTCACCTTCGCCATATTCAAGGCACTTGGAACCAGCCATCAACTCGTCAACTATTATAAAATCAAATTCGGCTCCACTAAGCCGAACCACTGACTGCGGTTTATAAATTTGATATCCCCGACTCATGAGATGGGATCATATGGAAAATTGAGGTTATAACATACAAACGCACACCCATAACTTGATTTGGGCTTTATCAGGAGTTAAATTGAACACGCATTACCTTCATGTTGAGCGATAAGCTTGGAATTCTGACCACTCATTTCATTTTCTTTCATAATCATAATAAATTAGCGGACTGGTTCCTCTATTTCCTGAACCCCTTTCTCCCCAACACCAAAAAACTAAGTATATAATAGTGGCATGAGAACTCAAGCTGAAACTACTGCACATATCATTATGTGTTAAGAACGTATTGGTTGGGTCCTGTTTGTTTTATATATTTCTATCCGAGTTAGGCAGGAGGTCGGGTCAATAGTTTATAACTGTGATTGAGTCCCCTAGAAACTCTCTCCACCTTGCTCGGCTTGAAATAGAGTTGACGGCGCAGTGAAGGAATTCTTTGATATAAATCGCAAGCGTAATGCAAAAGGATTTTCAAAGACAACATTTCGGTTTGGTTTGTTTGGTATTCAGTCACAGGGTAAATTACGAGTTGATTGGATCAAAGAACTCGGATTTGGTTTCGTCTTCCCTCTGTTCTAATTCTAATCACAACTATATTGAATTGCTTTGCAAAGTAAGTACAGGGGTCCTACTTTGTCAACCTTATTTCATTCTTGTACTAACTCTGTGTGTAGCTCTTAGTATTGAACTTATTTCCATTTTCATAATTTCCCTATACGTATATGCATGCATACCCTTTTGTGCATGAAAAGATTTCATTTCAAGACTGAGAGGGACTGTAGCAAATGTTAATTCCCAAAGCCGAGCGGAGAGCCGATCTTTAAAGCTCAATAGCTCAATATTGCTCCGCCAAACCCAGCCACAGAGGGATTTAATGGGATAGGGAATTCGGTGAAATAGCAATCAGATCAGTCAGGGAGTTTAGGGATCCCAGCATGGGTCATTTGCATATTCGTGATGATCAAAAAACGGAACGCCCTCTAAGATAATCACATCATCCACTTGATTCACTCTCAGGAATCATTCGTCATCCCATTCAATCCTTTTTTTATATGGGGTGAATCCTATCTCATTTACGGCTTTGGATCTCTACTCTCAAAAATTGCTAGCATTCAACATTTACTTATGAAGAATTATACGATCCAGGGTATGATATACACATACTATACCAACATCCATCCCTGTAATCTCCAATATCGTTAGATACTCCACACACATACTCGGATGAACCAAAGCTAACGAGACCAACTGTCACGGTTTCTCCATCCTATTCTCCATTCATCCAATCTAGCCATCACCCTTATGATCATCCAATCAAATCAATAATCAACATAATCACTCCGTAATAAATCGATTTACGAAATGCAAATTGGAGGGACAAACGGTGCAAAGCAATTCCAATTCACGAATCCCTTGTTCAATTTAATGACCGAACTATCTACACATACAAAAGTTTAATATTTATTTGTCCCATGTATATCTAACACAATGTGTACGAAGAGCATGGCCATGAAATGATCGAGTCGTGTTGTGGTGTGTGGTGTAAAGTAATGTTAAATATGGTGTCAGTGCCCATGGTTAATGCTCCAAGTATTTTCGATTACTTTTTGCATGAGTTGGGTATTGGGCTTGGATCGTTGAATCTTTGAATCCGCTGACTTTGAACCTCAAGATCATCCAACACGAATATAACAATAGCGTGTGCATGTCGTTCAAATACCTTGGGTGAATGTTATAAAAATCCACTGATTTTTTTTCATCCCTATCGGATACATATTGTTAGTCATTATTGGCCTGCTTCAACCTCCCTCCCAGATAGTGTATAAAATCCACATATATTTGTAGAAAAAAAAATATGTAAAAATCTCCACAGTCTCCCAGGATGTGGAAATGAGAAAGCATCACCAGATTACGAATTGGTCTTTG
Organism: Agrenia bidenticulata; assembly: GCA_034694785.1. Classification (NCBI taxonomy): domain Eukaryota; kingdom Metazoa; phylum Arthropoda; class Collembola; order Entomobryomorpha; family Isotomidae; genus Agrenia; species Agrenia bidenticulata. Next base: position 43,306 of record JAQFYM010000429.1, read on the forward strand.
TCTCAAAGGGGTGAATGCAAGACTCACTCAGCAGGATATTTACGGCAACCCAGGGTGAATGATACAGGTGATCTTGGCAGGGGTTCACTTCACTTTACATCCAACCATCCAACAAGTTCACTATCTTTTGATACCACCACCATAATTCTATCTCCTAGCTCCGATAATATATAAACCTTAAATGATTTTCAAACCCCTTTAATTCTAGTACCCATAATGCCAGCAGTATGAAGAAGTTGAACAAAAACAACCCAGCTCAATGCTAAATGGCTTTTCTCGAGATACCAAATCTAATGTACTACTTGAGAGTCTCACACTCAACATTAACTTGGTGATGAAGGTGTATTAACTAAACATAAATTTTTTAACATCCCTGACTCGAGGTAGCAATGTGTGTGATATATCTTGAATATAGCAATGAGCCTTTTAAGACTATATAGATATAGGAATCCATAAAATATTTCGTGTGATCTTCGTGTGTACTAGTTATGATACCTTTATAGCAAAAGGGATCCATCATATATTTCCAGTCCACCCTAGTTGCCTCTGATGAGGATGATGAGCATGGCGGGCCAGCCTATCTGCTTAGTGTGTCGGGTGTTGTAATAATCTAAACGCCTTGGCCTGACTTTTATAGCCTTGATGAATGGATCTGTTTAATGAGCAATATACATAATTCTCAAAGCCTTTAAACTCAACTGTGTGTACACAGTTTGAAGTTTATAGTCTGTCGACTGAGTATCAATAAATTCAAATTGCTTGCCCTTTCGCCTCCGAGACATAAACATACAAGATGATGATGGGTAAACATTGGGAGTTCTCTCTGTCCTCTCTCTGTCCATTTCTTATGGGCTCTTCTCTCTCTTAGCATCTCTCCAGTATAATTTAATGGTAGCTTTTTGACCTTTGGGTGTATTTGTTTGAAAAAAAATCTAGTCTGCAATATGAAAAGTATGGGCTAAATTAGTCCAAGCTACATACAAGGACGGAGTACATAGTAAATTGAACGGGGAATAAAAATTTATTAATCATAGGTCGATCTCGGACAAGTGGACCACCTGACCGAATCCCACCCATTCTCAGGACTCTCATCATCGTGCCTTGTAGAAAAATATAATACAAAAAAAACTCATGCACTCCACTCAACTCAATAGCTTTTGAGAAGACGAAATGCAAATATAAATAAAGTATTATATCATCATGAGAGAGAGAGAGTGAAATGCATGAATAATAAACTAACAGAACAGAAATCAATTTATAAAATCCTTACTCACTATTTGGTAGTTCCTACCTTTCCCCTTTTTATTTTTCTGGCTGAAGGACTGGTGAGTTCATCCCCCATCCGTTTCTATGATTCAATGCACCCAGGAGTGCGTGCGATAATTTACAGCCTGATCCACTCATTTCCATACATACTGCCTCATTCATAATACAGGGGGAATACATTGAGAACAGATTACAAAGTAGTGGAAGGTAGTTTTGTATCCCCTAGACTATTTTTGCCTCCTAATTTCTCTTCTCCTGCCTTTCAGCGTTTAAAGTTAACCATTTTTCAACGACTAATAACAAAGGAACGTCGGCATGGGTATGTTGAGTTTAAAAAATATATCGTACAAAGAAGTCTTTAAGAAGGGGGAAGGGCTGAGGAATTAAGGCATGAGGTCTACCTAGAGAGAGCTACATAGTTGAGACTTGAGAGGAACAAAGGATGGTTAGGTTAGGATCAACTTGGGTAACTTAAAGTTTCAAATTCATAAGCCTAAGCCAACGGCCTTTATATATGTGTGTGTATGTATGTACTCTGCAGTGGATTTTAAATGCGGGGAATAATAGACACGTAATTCTTCCTTTCTCCCTAGGTTGGCTATAATTCATTTTCAGCCCTTTTTAAAGACTCCAGTGTCTTTCCACTTATTTTTGACTCAAGTTGTCGTCATCCTTTCTTTTGGGAAGAAAAAAATAGAGAAATGCATGGCGAGGAGGAGGGCTGGTTATTAACCGATTGTTTGGAGTTGGAACCTCCTCAACATGAGACCTCTTTGCTTAACTGACTTGGGGCAAGTTAACTTGTCTTGCGTTAACTCTTATGATAACTCTTTCATTATTTATGTTCCAAAAATTTCACGTCTCACACTCTCTGAAGGAAGTGAGTTCAGCCATTTAGTTTCTACATAAATCACACCCCATGATTCTCCTTATACACTCCATACTCTGTACACATACACATAACACTTCACTTGCAGATGAACAAAACTTGAGAAGGTAGTAGTGGAACTAACTAAAGCTAACTCACACACAACATATCAAATAATTCTGGCCAACTAAGACCAGAAAACTGCCTCTATTAACATAATATTCAAGTAATTCAGTCCTCGGGCGCCCTTACGCGTTCAGGAGAGAAGTTCCATCAGACATTATACGCATTTCTCAGATAATAATATTATTATTGGAGGAAAAATGCCAAGAAAGTGGGGGGACTCAAGTACCTAGGAAAAACTAACTTATGATTTTTATTTCCCTACCAGAAGTATATAGGAAGAAATGTAAGAAGTCTTTGTCATTCTAGTTTGTAGATTTTTAATAAAAAATCCCTCTTGGCCAGAGTAAGAAAAGATCTAATATTTCTTGATAAAATATCTTGGCACTCGTTCCGGTGCATTTCATACCATCATTTAAATATTTATTGTTAGCCCATCATTTACCAGATATATTTTTTCACCCCAATCTTGATTTAGTTCCTGGGTTGGTGCAATACAGCTATATATAGTTTGGAAATTGAGTTATACTTGTTATAAAATGTTGTGACTACCAGGTTTCTAAAAATAAATGCATTTAAAAAAATAAGTTGGAGTGCCTAATTAAATAGGAATTATCATAAGAGAGGATTTGGATGCAGAAAACATACTTCTAGGAATAAAAAGTAATTTAAACTCACCCGAGACCAAAATGCATTTTTAACCCTCCGGATATGGAAATGGCCTAATTTGAGGGAACTCAGCCGCAGATTACAACTTGGAAATTATACCCATTTAATTCTACCCCATTCATTTAATGACATCTTTTGTCTTTGTATTTCTTGTACATCTGCAATACGACTAGATTTACTAAAGCTAAGTTGGCACATTCAAAAAAAAGAATGGATTAGAAAAAAACCCAGACTTTATTACCAGAATCCCTCATCTGGCATAATTTATAACGCTAGGAGACAAATCCAGCTAGCTTATCTATTCCCTCTGGTTTCGTCTAAGATTCAAACCACCGTTTAGAACTTTTAAATCCCCTCGGATAATTAAATTTCTTGCAAAATTCACTGTCTTATGAAAAACCACAAGAAGCTACTTAATACGAATTCACCAGACGAGAAAATACTGCATTCCGTATGCTACAAGTATCTTTTTTCCCTACCGAAATTTTGCATACGTTAATGAGACAGCTACTATTGAACTAGACTGGGTTACGAGTTGAACTCCTAACAAAATTTATCGGACGGGTTTATCTCTGGAGTAAGAAAATTTATAAAATCATTTCGTCCATGAATCCTTTAATACAAATCTCCAATCTCCGCTCGGATACAGTACACTTTCCGCAGAATTAAACCACTCAATAACTACTGCCTAAAGCTAGCGAAAGCCATTTCCTTGTCTTTACCATACTTCCCCTTAACTCTATTATTACTGCTACTTCCCAACTCTTGGTTTGTAGAGAAAAATTGCAGAGAGAGAGCCTATATTTAGTAGGTGACTCATTTAGTAACATGATTCCACGAACAAAAATCCATTAAGTCAATAAAGTTACCTCCTCACCACCAAGTAACCACAGTCAAGTCAAACAAGCTTCCAGTAAGCATAAAAGCCTGAAATATGTACTATCCATCCCCTCTACTTCCTAATGCTACGAGTCTCCCATGTCATAAGCTAATAATCAAACCGCACCCAATGCTGGCCATGTTACCGGTGCTACTGATGATAAAATAACACGAGGATCCAAGAATCTAGACTACACGAGTAAAAAACCAAAAATGGATCCGTTTTGTTAGGGTGAGCAAAATATGTTTTTTTTTAACTTTAACAATCCACAATCTCATTTCCTCTCACAGTAAGAAGTTCCTCTCACATCAAAGCTGAGTAAACCCTGAGTCGTCATCGAACATCCAAAAATCGTAAATCAAATCTCAAGTCACTTGTACGTTCTAGGCATAAATCTACCGGCTCATTTATTTATTTTTTCCCCAAGGTAACTTTTCTATAATGAGCCAATGCCTGATGAATATTCTAATGAAAAAAAAAGAAATGATTCCTTATCGATACGAAGAGTAAATAAATAAAGGAAGGCCTGGTGGAATGGATTCCAAGAATTTATAATAATCATGAAAATCTCATTAGGGAACTTTCACTCGAAACAGAAGGGGGGAGAAATCACGCAAGACACAAAAATAAGGTGTAGGCTTCATCATCATCAACCAGTTTCTCTTCAAGTATTGGGAGAACCCTTTCCAACTTGAAGATCCAGAGGCTTTCATAGATAAGTGTAGGTAAGCGGTGAAGATGTTACTCGATGCGACAAGGGTGCAGCGTTTAATGGGTTTTCAAGCATCATTAACACAAAGATAAGTGGTGTAATATTCCGCAGCTTCCGCAACGGCTCCGTTCCCAGTATTGTTAATGAGAGCGGAGACGAAATATGTACAATATTCTCCGTATCAGCGTCTTGGGCCTATAGTTGATACCTCTTGTAATATATACAAGTCTCTGCCATGGAGCCAATGCAATACCAACTCAAGCTGATCGTGCAGTGTCTTTTGCCTTGAAAAACACATCAGCTTTCGGAGATTTATCAAGCAATTGCTTACATTGAGATCCCCTCTCGTACATGAGTTAGAAAAGGTATAGACTTCATTGTTCCCGATCAAGTTGATCAAGCCACTCACCCATTTCAGAGGAATCTTTAATTTAGCTCTTTGGTACAAGGAAGCCTTCTCGTTTGTTGAAGACGAAAATGGGAGGAAAGGACTCTTACGCATTCAGTTCAATTTGAGCCAAGGGAAATATTTTGTAATAATAATCTGAGAAAGCAACTTAAGAACGCTAGAGACGGTTTCTTCCTTTTCCCATATCTGAAACTTTTTTTCGAGATATTTCTCCCCTAACTGACTTTTGTACGCATTTATACGAATTGCTTTGTCCCTCCGGAAGATATTCTCATTTGATTTGGATGATCAAGAAGAATGCGCTTCTGTCTGTATCTCAGTATCTTCGCTACTGGTAAATGCCGACTGGAAATCTGAAAGGAAATGAAACTGCTCTGGGGGACCGAAACAAGCGGTTGCACGGAGCTAGGTGCCTTATATGGAAATCTATTTTTTTCATGGAGACCGGCCGATTATTTGTGTGAGTAAACCTATAGATTTCCACGTAATGATCCACTACCCCTAAGTCTTACTGAGGCTCCTTCCTTGATACTAAAATACCTTGCCTAATACGAATTGGGACATGAAAGAAAATGAAAAGGAGAGAATGAAAGAAGAGGGGGGAAGATGATGTGGATAGAAGACAATGCACTTAGGCAGGAGATTCTAGACAGAATTCTTTTTGTGGAGGAATTCATGTTCCGGATGAAGATTACAAGATGCAAAAAAGGTTTTTTGAAACGTTGTAAGTGTAGAGCATATTATTATTATAGAAAATGACATCAGAGTCTCCCTGTAAAGAAAAGAATGTCTCTTGAAGGGTTGAAGGGTTGTAGGGGACAGGAGACCACAGCTCCACAGAATGTGCGACGAGGCATAGAGGACAAAGATGGTAAAATATGCATGGATTCATCGTCTCACTGATTTATATGACAGCTTCTCCCCAGAAATATGCAAGTTTAAAAGAGTGAAAAGAAAATGAACATCTTCATGATGTGGATCTTCCTCTTTCTTAATTTATGGGGGTCTATGCCAGCTAAACTATTATGGATAAAACTTATAAAAGCGAATGTCCATTGTGGAAACCCATAGGGCTTCCTCAGAACAAACGGCAAGTCCATCTTTATCCCATAAAAAGTGAGCCTCTTCTACACTATGTGTCTACAAATACATATTATCATATGTATTATGTTTTATGGATGATTACGAGCATTGCAGTTCGCTGCAAGTGACACGACACGGCCTGTTTACTGCCATATAACCCAACGACTGTCCTTTGAGCTACTTTTCATACATAACCATTATTCCATGAGGATTATTATCAAGTCGGTCTCTTTCTTTCTATTTCATCATTTCATATGAAAAAAATAGTGTGTACTCTAGAATCTAGAGAACGGAATATTATAGCTTTGTTCCCATTATCTCTCCGTTTAGAAAAACTTTCTTGACACGCAGGAACATTTGAGATATTACCCCGTGTGTAGCTGTAGAGTAAAAGTACTTCCATTCGTGGGCAGTATGGGTACTCATCTGTGAATCTAGACACGTTGCTACACACTCCGTACATACCATGTAGAATTTCCCTACTACCCACCGACACGAGACAAATTTTAAACAACCTGGTTCTACTAAAATGTACTGCAGAAGAATTATCACTTTCTACGAATTCCAGACCGTATAACTTTTTGATACGAGGATTTTGGGAAAAAAATACTCAGGAAACCATCATGGGACTGCATGCGGTTCGGAGGTCATTGTGAAGTCATCATCGCCACCCAAACACAAGGAAAAGCCTTTTAAGCACCAAACAAGGCCAGAGAATTCATTCTAGTCCCGTTAAATATAAATCATTTCTATGTTGGCTTCAGAGCTCAAGAAGCTTCATAAATCAGTGGAGGTGGATTGCAAGAGAAATATGTGGAGAAGAGATATGAATTTTAACTCGGTGTTTGGACACATCATGCATATACTTCCTCAAACAATATAATCCTACAGCCTCCCGTATTTATTCTTGTGGCCTCAATCCTAACGCAAAGTTTCCGTGAAACATATACAACAACTAACTACATTATAAAAATATTAAATCTATTCCCTGGTTGATATAAATTGGCTCAAATTGTGCAATTTGACATTTGCATAAAATAGGGAGTGAATTTAAGCTCTAGAATTAAGTTTCACCAAATGTTCAATGTGGGATTGACAGAGGAGCCATAAAAGCGATTGACTGTTCCTTTAAGAAACAAATAACATTTATTTTTTATTCTTGCATTGTTAGTCTACAAGATTGAATAAGGGAGCACAAGATCCATTCATATGTTGGTCTATGAGTTATCAAACTATGGTAGAGGGAACAAAAAAAAGTATCTCATTTGCTTCAGTTATTTGCGATATGACAGACAGACTAGGATTTATTCTTCTTGTCCTCTTTTGCTACACCACGATACTAAAAAGGCACAGCCCCACACACACATTTATATTTTTACTATTATCGTTATTCGTTCATCCACTTGTGACTTGGAAGTTGGAGCCTATTCATCGACCAAGTTCATGGCATAATGATAATGATTCAAAATGTATGTATACGAGGAGACTCGAGGTATTAAAATTTTACATTGTCCAGTAACTTATAGGATGTTATCAGTACTCGATGCCCACTTACGGACAATGGATGACATGTACCACTTCTAGTTCTTTACATATTGCCACGTCCCATGCATGCTTGTGGATTCGACAGGCTGGAGAGTCCATTAAAACGGCGAATCTATCAGAAAAAGCACCAGCCTTGGTTTCGTTCTTAGGTATTATTATTATTATGTGTCATTCACTCAGCCTTCCAAAATGTCCATCAATCATTCCCCTATTTACAACATTACAACCCCTTTCAGAGACGTCACTATTACAGATGTAATATGTAACGTTGATGGGGAATGTTGAAGGACTACATCTAATATGTACAAGGAATTGGCTACGGGTTTTGCCCTTTTACAAGCTTGATGACCCCAAAAATCTGAGTCATGCATTCATACACGAGTCCAAAACAAGACTCCCTGCTGTGGGAACGAACGTCTTATTGATTGCCAAACAAAATTTGCGGCTAGACGAATACATTACAATTTCTATTAAACTAAGCGAAGATGAGGAAGGGTGGTGAGGTGGGTGCTTTCCTTTCAATGAGAGAAGTGCTTGGGATAATAATACGGATAAAAAATTGAGATAAAGTATCCAAAGGAATCTAAGCAATCTGTCAAATACCGTGTCATTGATTCGTGTTTTACTTGTGGTTGTCCTACCGTGGAATTTATCCAGTGTAAAAAATCTTCCCAACCCCTTCCTGTCAACTTTACCTGAACTGCGTCGTATTTCCGATTTCATTATATTCAAAAGGATACTAGAGATAAGCATCAACTGATCTCATATTAGATCTTCGAAATTTAAAAAATCTTGAGACATTTTATAAGCTCTGTAATACATCCAGCTTACGCTAATATGACTCTTCATTTTCTGTTTATAAACTCTCAAATTATCCCTAAAAATAAAAATATACAGCAAACTCAAGAAGCCCTGAGTCAAGCTCGTTATCTACAGAATGATAAAATTCTGGGAACTCTTTCTCGTTCATCATTAAAAAATCGTGGTGCTCTAAATTCTCAATTCATCATTTCTGATAGGTAAATAGATCCTTGTTCTGTTCCTGTCAAAGCAATGAGGAGGGATAATTTTTTTTTGATAAATAGGCCCCCGAGTAGGAAGCCGTTTAGAAACTTTTTCCCTTCGTTTTATATCAGATTATCAGCTTGCTACTTCCTAATCCCCTTTTTCATGCAGGATTAGTCAGAGAAGGATGAAAGGTATTTGGAACTTCTTATCTTTGTGAGATGTTGAGCTAACCTACAATAGGAATTTTTCGTCTCAACCTTCAGAATGGTTAGTAACAACTATCTAAGAATGCAATGAGATATTTATCCATGAGATTTTCATTTTTATTATTCATAATAGTTCATATCTCATCAAATTTGGGCTTTTTTATGTTAGCTAAACGGTAATCCCTATAACTCCAGCGAGGCTTAATAGTCTAATAAGCATCCACCACTATAAAGTGTATAATTTTATCGTTACAAATTTATTACATTGACCCAAGAAAAAGGTAACAGAGGTGAGCATTGCAGGAGCTTTCACCATGAAATTGCAGTTAGTTTTTTTTACGCACAGGCTTAAAAAAAGTAACTGAGTTTCTTTACAAAAAGACTAGTCCATCCATAGTCAGACTTGTCCAGGCGTGTCCAATAAGGATTTAAGATTCCACCGTTTTCTCTCCAGCTTTGTGCACAACTTACAAGAGAGAAGTTTAAGACGATTGGATTGAAGAATACATACTTGGAAGGAAAAGAGGACTTGTACGATCTTTCTCGAAGCACAGTGTATGTTTTTATCTGGATAAAAAACCTGGACAACTCATTAGAAAGAGATTTAGACTTCACCTCACATGGGTTTAGTCATCCTGAAAGGTAGTCGTTACTCTTGAATTCGGCATTGATCAGTTAGAATGAAGTGAAGATAGAAAGGTTTGGAAAAATAGTTCTTAAAAACATTAATTGCAAAGAGGGGCCCAGAATTTTGTTAGAGTTTTATAATACTGATACCAACAAATATTTTTCGGAGATTATTGACTGACAAAAACTCATAACATTTCCTATTTTTATTTTAGCAACTCCAGTTCCAAATGCAATTTGTTAGATTTACAAGAACTTCATAAAATATATTGAATCTTATCTTCAAGCATAGAACAAAAATACTGTTAAAAAACACAAAAGCGACTTTCTTCAAAAGTGAAGCCAATTTCCATTTCTTTCAATTTAGTAAGCCCACTTTCCCCATCCATCACATCCCTAACGAACCCCCTCTGTACAATGAACCATAACCATCTTCACTTCTCTGCGTTCTCGAACCTTCAGGGAAGAAAGGGAATTTTCATTTGGCACAACAGCGTAACCCAGATGATATAATACGACTGTGAAGCGGAGAGAAGGCCCACTCAAAATCTATATTTCACCCGGCAAAGAGCTACTCATGATAATACACGTCGAAATATATAGAAATATATGTGATACATGAAATGGAAGATGTGTCTCGTGAGAATTTCCGCACCACCAATAAACTTCAAGCTATATTTCAAGACGCATCCATCGTTGAAGCGATGCATCTTACTTTCTCCACACTCCAGAACCCAAACTAGGAAAACTCCTAAGCCCCCTAACTCTAACACCATGCATGGCTTAATAAATGGAAATGCAAATAAGGAAATAGGCACGCACATGGCTTGAGGAGGGGTGGTGCTTTTAGATGCATCCAATAAGCCCGAATATGGCATTCTTGAATATACCTTTACTCCTCGGTAAATAAGCTTGACTTGGGCTCGTGTGGGTGTCAAGTCTCCTTGTGCCTTGATGTAATAATATAAAATATTATCACTCAGAGGAAATCCTCTCACAACAACTAGTAAGGAAACAGAAAATACTCATACTATTTGCTGCTAGAGAGAAGGAAAAAGTCGTTGGAACGAAGGACGTGAACGTGGGGAACTTGGGATAAAATTTCTAAATTATTGGTGACTTCTCCTCAGCCTTCAACTCTTCATCCTTTGAAAGGACGATGAAAGGACGCAAACTACAAGGAAGACGGAGGAGGTACAGATAATAGGTGCATGTTTCACCATCAGTTGACATCAGGGGAAAATATGTAGGTATTTTGTTAGTTAGAAAAAAGTTTTGAAATGAAAGTTACCCTCGTGGACATTTTTCACTCTTCTTTCCCGAAAGGAGGTAAACAAGTTGGTTAGCGTGGAGACAGCTAGGGATATGCATAACAAGTTGAGGCTCTTATTTTATATTTACGCTCCTAGCCAATATTATTTAAAGGAGGGTGTCAGTGTCCCAGGCCCCATTTTCTACCCTCGGAAGACGCCAACTCATTACTAAGCCCATTTTTCAATTGAGGTTATAAAATAACCATGCAGTCATGTAGATTTGGATATATACACAAGGAAATGGGCAAAGAGTTGGGAAAAAAGTACCACTCTTTCTGTGTCCGCCCATACATAAAAATTCATCCATTCACATAAGTCATATGCTATTCGACACAAACGCATCTTTCAACCTATTCCCTTGTGGAATACACCAGAGAGAGAGAGAGAAATGTGACCATGTCATGACAAAACTTTGGTATGTTGTTAATGGTACAGTTATTTATAGTTCTAAAAGCTCAACTCCACTCCATTTCATCTCGTAGATAAAGTTATACTTTTATGCACCTATGTGTATATGATAGGGAATTGAAACTTGGAAGCTGTAAGTAAAATATAGAGGTATTTAAAGTTGAGGAAATTTAATTTGACTAAATGAACCGTACAAAGGCATTTCTATTAGATTAGCTGGCTTTCCAGTTCAATTTTCAGAAGACGACCTCAGTATGGCATCGTGTTTCATAGTTCCGCGCTGGTCAATTCATTTACAATTATCCTAATAGAACTTTTGGGAAATTATACACCCAGAGGTATTTGCGTTGTTCTTGACAGTAAATTTGTAGAGTTGGAAACGGTGCCACAAATGAAGCTTTGTCCTCACCTTGGGGTTCAATATGGAACATACTTTCGGAGGGTTAGTTTAGGCTTCCACGGCCACGGGAGGAATAATAACAGGAAATGGTTTGAAAGTAGGAGAGAAGCCAAGCCTCTATACAACGTGGTGGACATGATAATGAAAGTAATAAAAGCAGTTTGAATCGACTTGGTAGGAGACTCACGCAAAAGAGCAATGCAATACCAGCCATCTCCTCTTAGCTAGAAACTGGAAGCTATACAAATTCTCGGTTTGGAAGTTCACATTCATATGCCGCAAAAATGGGGCTTATCATCATCAACTACTTGGCTTTGCTATGTGCATAGAGATATTGAAAACACGAATTAGAGAAGAGAGGAATCATCATAGGCCACAACCACGTTTTATATCATTACGTTATTAACCGATGAACCGCTTATTAGCCTGGCCAATGACAATGATAATTCCACCGAGTCAAATATTTCTAAACCTGATAAGTGCACACATTATTTTCATGGTAAATATTATTTTTCACAGTCAATCCTACCTTCCTATGGCATGACATGGGGATATCAAACACAAGAAATTACCCATAATGGTCTCGCAACGACCAGCCCCAAACAAGAGGAAGGGGACGCGAAGACTCGGATTCCAGTTTTTTATAGAACCAAGGTAATAATAAATGGCTAACCCGCCTCTTTAGCAGAGAAATGAAAAGTAACTGCTCAGCAACTGATCAACAGAGACGGGCTGAAACCCACATCGACTTAATAGTCCAACTTCCATGTAATAATAATGATACTCCTACATTGTTCCAAAGTTTGTACAGTTAACAAAACGAAACATGGATTTCGTGGTGTCATAACCAGCCTATTTTACATTCGGTCCTGCGAGGGAATAAAAGTTTCGGCTGAACTGGTGACTGGTCTGTTATGTTTGGTGGCAATTCACATTGAAATGGATACCTGAATTTTACGAGAGAGCTGAAGGGACATGCGATACCTTTTATTTCCCAACTTGGGACCAAAGCTCATAGAAAATGAGCTTTTGAATGGAGAAAGGAGGAGAAGGTGACAGAATCGGCTGAGTTGTGCTAGCAGACCACAAAACCATGTCATTGGGAGGGCAAAGCAGTACACTGTACCGTCAGCCGTTGGTATCCGTATCAGAAAGTACATTATCCCACATACTATAATACATGTTGTGTTCCGCTGCTCATACATGGGAGTGAAATGAGTTTCCCAACTCGTTTCTCAATTCACGTCGGAAAAGTAAGAGAAAGGAGAAAGGAAAGGGTTTGGCAATGCAATGAGTTTGCAGGGAAATGGAAGATCGATTTCCTCAACTTGGACTAAAGTAGTGAACATTACATTTTCTTGTAACGCGTTCTCGCCTCTTCTCAAGTCTTAAGGCATTCACACTTTCTTCATTGGCTGGAGCTAACTGTACAGACTAGAAAGTAGTGGAATGGACGAGCTAAACTTGGTGTTGGTATGCAGAGCACAAAATACATTTTTTAACTCTGGTGGTTAGTGGTGGTGGTTTGGAGGCTTCTGGCCTCCCATTAAGATTATGATCCTTTTTAATAGTCTGTGAAGTACATCATTATTAAAATTTTTAGAGGATGGCACAAACTCTGACTTTCAGAATTTGTTATGGCCCCATCGCTGAGCAAACATGGCACACGAACAGTAAGGTAATGGCTGGCCCTTTTTCAAAATATGGCATTTTTATTTTTTGCAGAACCTATCAAGCTGGAGTTTTAATAATAGTAAAGCCCTAATAAAGCAAACAGACACAGAGACTAAGGTCCATTAAGTTCAGAAAATATCAATTTGGACACAAATATTCATTGATTAATACAAGAAAGTAAGGATAACCACTTCTATAGAAAATTGTCATAGTTTATTTTACGATCAATAGCTCCTTGAAGCTTTGAAGCCACGAAGCCAATCTGTTGTCTCGCTGTGGCATTTAGAAAAGGGGAATATTAAACTAAACTCATATCAATACCTGTAAAACCATGCTACCAAACTTGCGTGCTATTTCTCTTATCTTCTTTATTTTTCAATCAGTCAGACAATCGAAAAGAATCAGACAAGGTAACGGTCACAGCAGGAGTCTTATCCGTACCTTTTTAGGAAAATACCCCCAAATTTAGTGAGTCACGACACTGGACAATATCCGGACCCCTGGGACATGTACTAATAGAAGGGAGAACTAACAGCAACTTTTCCAGGAAATTGTGATTCTGTGGCATATAGCCGGGGGGCTCTTTATTACATACAAGCTCTAACTAGAATCGTTGCAAGACGTTCGTCACAGACTTTTCCTAAAAATATAACCATAAACGAATCCGAGAAATGTATCAGCTTTGTTTCCGATGATCAACCGAATTCAAAGATACTAAATTCAGAGGCAGAGACATTCAATTGGTTAATTATAACTACAGAAAAAGGATAAGTCTATGTGAGTGCTCCAAGTCCTAATATTCCATTCCGGTCCTTGGCGTGTTTATTTACTGTACAGGATTCCAGGTAAATCAACACCTGTGGTTGAATTACTTATTCTAGATAGCTAATTAGTACCAAGAATTTGCCATGTTGGTCAATCCTGCAAAATACACAATTACTCATTGCCAATAATGTGATATTGACTTATTTGTAGCTATTGTTCTCTCCAATGTGGTTTTTGCTAATCTGGATTTTTAGTGTCGTTGGATGATTTATGACACCTTTGCAAAACCATTCCTCGAATTTACTTGAATCAATACAAGTATCTGGGTTACCATAATCCTGCATAAAATAGTGGACGGCTGAAAAAAGCTTAAACATAATCCTTATATACCCCTCGAGGCACCAAATGATAACTTAAATAAACAAATTCCAATTCGTATTAAATCTTCCTACATGAATATTCATGCTGTTACCATGAAATTTAAACTAGGTTGAATAATTTTTGGGATTTAAAAGTCAGATTGGGATTAGAATAAATCTCAGTGCAGCCTACGGGAGTTTGACAGTAGCACCAGGTTTATTCACCAGAAGTACAGGTCAAAGTTCGAGCACAAAAGTACCTCTGCTGTACATAGACAATCTGTTGCAGTGTGCAAACAAAATGACCTTAATCAAGCCTCAGCTCTCGAGGTCATTTAGCTCTTTACAAAAGAAAGCTCCAACTTCGATTCGATTTGTGCCAAACTAGGTCGTTCATCTTCATACGAGTGTCATAAATTCTCATATCCCCTGTGACCCGCTTTGTCTTTGAGTACAACTTATGTGATCACTCCATAACCATTAGCACTAGCACCACATACACACCAGGCTCCTTACATACATGCCCACTTGTGCCTCTAGAGCCAACACCTTTTCCACAAACAACTAAGGCCAACCACACACAAGTCCATGTAAAAGAACTCAACTTTCTCGTACAAAAGCAAAACTTGAACCTCCATTTCCGCCAAAGTACCCCGAAAAAAGTTTCATCTATCCTCAACCTCATCCACTCCAAAAATCCCTCTCCACGTACAACACATATACAGCCTCTCCGCTCTGATAGTTTCTAACAATTCTCACGTACTATCCAAAGAGTAAAATCAAACCTCAACCTCCCGATCCATTCCATTTCTAATGACCAAAATCTCATTCCAACTACCAATTACCCGTACAAAAGTTCCGAGTGTGTGCGAGAGTTGGCTTAACTTACTGAGAAAGAGGTCCCAGTCTTCTCCAGCACTTCCATCCAGTTCTTATCTCTCCATGTGCCTTACATTTCCACATTATAAGCAAGTATATGTCTCCTTGCCAGGAGCATTCAGGTTACACGTATTTCCATAACATCCTCCTCAAGAGATTTCCACTCTACTCAACCCAGAAGATATAAATGGAACAAAGGCTTAATCACATTTAGATTAGATTAGCTCTTACTGCTGGAAAGGAATATTCCAGAATGTTGGTTCAAGTACATACATAATGGAAGAAAGGACGACCTTTCAATCTCCGTTGTAGTTCCGAGAAGAAGTCTCTCTGAATAAGCCTTTCTTCTACATTCAAGAGCTCACAGGCCAGGGAAAAGAAATCTTTAGATGGAAGAATTTTAGCAACTACTCCGAGGACTAAGACGTCCACCACTGGACGGAATGTCATCACAGTATGCAAAGCAATAAGAAGTAATGAAATAAAATCAAATGAAATGGTGTGATCACTTCCGCGTCCTACAGACTTGTTCCACTTTACTACGTTAGCAGACTGGGCTTTGGAAAGAGTAGTGGAAATTGGAATTGAAAGGAGTTTCAAATATCCTCTTATTCTCTATAGATGCTGTAATGTTATACTGGGAAAGCTATCCCGAGGTGAAAAGTCATATTAGACAAGATTCGATCTTTGTCTCATCGCGTCTTTAACTTTTACTGATGCTGCCATGCCAGTTGAGCAGAGGGAGGCTGTATTCTATGGGTAGAAAGCTGGAGACTGGGGATGAAAATGCATTAGGGAAATGGACAATAAAACGACTTTCATATTATCAGATTCTATCTTCTTTTGAGTAAATTGAATTGAAATACATTCATTGAAATTCTCTTGTAGACGAGAAAGGAATTGAATTGGAGAGGAAGACGTAGATGTAGACCACTCGGCACTATTACATACATACATATGCATACATGCCTAGGCTATATCTATTTCTACTACGAATTTTTGTTTAGCTTATAGTTGAATTTGCAATTTTCCAGACAATTTCTAGGCAAATAAAATGCACCCCAAGTCCCTCCAGGGGCTTATTGAGTGCGGCGGTACAAGTGCTTGCAACTTTGGCCCTATCTTATGACCTGGAAATTTGTCTATCGGCGAGGTTTGCAGAAACTCACAGTTGACTGTCTGAATTCTTAATAAGAGCCTTTTTAAGGATACTTGAACTCACTCTGTTAAGCCGTCAGTACTTCTGGATGTGAGGCCAGTGTATACAATAAACGAAACCCAACACACTTCCCTATGGGACTTATTTCCTTGCCAGAGTAAAGTGCACAAGCCACACAATAGAGGATAGAATGAGGCTTTTGGGATCTTGAGAGTTGAGTTGAGAACGTGGTTTTTCCACTACATGCTCACATAGAATTTCCTGTCTTCATTGTTTCAGCTCAGTATTCTGGACACAATAAGCTTAAGAAGACCAGAGCAATTTAAAAGCCCATTAGGCCCAATGACGATAGGACTAGACTCTCTTATTCCGTTCCAATTCACCTAGTTCAAGTCTGGATTCATCCACCGTGGCTGGGTGGAATCCTGAAGGGATTATGTTACGGGGACAACAATGGTTTCAAATTTAGATGGTCCACTCCATCGGCCAGTTCAGAAGGACCGGATGAGATCTTTCTGGATTTTATAAGAAATCCTGGGCTCTATCGAAGAGATTGTGTTTTCCCAGGCTTAGATATTGTAGTCAGCAAATCCACCCTAAATGTTTTAATGACTGAGGTTTCGTTTTCTAATTGATTGTCCTCACTGATCTAGTAGTGTGAGATACATTGAAAAAGAAATAAAGAACTCAGTAATGACATTTTAATAATTCTAACATCTTCCTTGCAATAAAGACAGTCCCAGGCGATTATGCATACTTTAAAAAATTAATAGTCGGAAATGGTCCATAGAATAGTAGGAATTAAATTGTATCAACCTACATGCACAAAAAAGTTCGTGAAACTAAATGATTGTAAACAAATCTTTGAAATCTGAGAACCCAGTCCTCGTGGGAATTAAAAGAGCATTGAATAGGTAGTAGAGAATTTATGAGACACTCTTGTAAAACAAGACGACAAGAATATTATAGTAAGTTCATCCTCGAAGTTCTGAGATAGGAGCGTCTGAGGAGTTGACAATGTTATTACGGCAATTAAGCGCAAAAATTCTTTGGCAATGGGACCCATGCAAGAAATGTTTAAGCCGTTAATACATCTGAATTTGTTGAAGAGGAGAAAAACGAGATCAAACGCCATTAAGACCAAAGATCAAAACACGTATAAACATTAAACGGAGCCAAAGAGGCAGTTTGGGATTAATGGGAGGTTATTTTTCAGCCATCGTAAAACTGACTCTCAATTGTGTCAACTTGGGGTGATTGAAAGTGCAACATGATATCCAAAGTGGTTCATCCGACAATGAATCCGATTGGGAGATATTACCGCAATTACAACCTAATTGTTTGTACATGAAATGGTAAAAGCTATTAACTAATCACTTTTAATAAATCTTATTGCTCAATCTGATGAAATCTGACTTTTTTTGTTGAGCTTAGTGAGCTCGATACGATTTCGTATCGACTATTAGTAGATACGACTTTCCTAGTCTATGCCAATCTATACGTACGAATTTTTCCTTTTTTTTTATAGATCCATTAGTTTCTTTTATAAAAAAACGTGAGCACTGTACATTGGATTTTTTATATCCTCGCAAAGCAAATCGGTTATAATATACTGTGCTAGTATTGGTTTAGAAACAAATCTGGTTTTGGTAGCTTTCTGAATCTTGTCCAAATAAGAGTGCACCCTTACTTACCCACATGGGATAAATCGTATAAGAAAACAAGGATATCAAATGGCAAGGGAAAGAATTTTTGAATCTTAAGGAAATACTCACTTCTCAAAATATCCCCAAGACTCAATAGAAGTAACCTGACGCTCTTAAAACCTCAGGAACAAATGGTCTATCAAAATATTGATTTTCCTCTGAAAGGAACGAGATTCGGAAAGGAAACTGGTATCGTGGTTTCCCACACAGCTTTAAGCTTTTAGCACCTAAACTTTTTTTGTTCAGTAGAAACAACTGGTAAAAAATATATTTTCTTTTCTACTTGGAATTCATTTCACCTTCGTGAAATTTATAAATGGATTTTTTTAGAACGAATCCCTTGAGAGCATAGAGATCGATATATCCAGGTTGATATTGGCAATCAACAGCTGACATGGACACTTGACACTTTCCTTTCTCAAGGTAGAATAAAGGAAAACATCAAGCAGGCTTTGAAGCCGTGTGATGGGTGTGCTTCAAAATTTAGACCAAGAATGTTTCAAACTTCATCGTTATTCAAACTCAAGAAAGAGTTGTCAAAATTCAAGAAAATCTTAAGCTCTCTCACCCTTCCCTTATTAAAATTCAATCATCCCCTTCTTAGCTCAATTGGCTATGGCAGTTTTAGAACTCCTGGCTCAAAATTTCTATTTGAAATATCCCTATACTCTTCTAAAAGTGTACATTTCGTTAGGAAGGAAGGGAAAAGTCATCTCGAGTTAATTCTATCTCAACTCAACCGTAAACTCTATTCCTTCGATCCCTCTTGCACGATATAATAATTTTCGTTATCTCAAGACACGACGGTGGCACTGGGAATGATGGCAGTGGAAAAGTAGAAGTCAGTCAGTCGGTCCCAAGACACGCGATAAGATTGACAGGGAGAGAGGAAACTGGAGAGAAAAAACGGTCTGGAAAATGTTCAGTTGAAAGCATTCAGAAGAAATGGTAAATTGTCATCTTCTTTGTGTCACAATTTCTGGTCCTGAGCTCATGTCACATGTTCAAGTTCTCTGTGAGCCTTTTTGGCTTTGTAACTTATTATTAACGTAACTGTTGAGGCATACGTCTGAACCTCATTATTTTTAGGGACTCCGACTCCATAACTACAACTACAAGCATGTGTGGATAAGTAAATATGATGACATTTAGGGCACAAACTGAGAAACTCTAAAAGTCAAAGAGGATGTTGGCTTTGGGGTAGACTGTATCGTAATTTCAATTTCGGGAGTTTCCTCCAGTGCCTTTAGTGCTCTTTTCTTACGTCGTCATCCTAAGACCTCGTTTTTTAATTAGAGAATGGAAATGAGCCTTGCCTTTCTTCACCCAACTTCTTCCATTAAATTCCATTTCCGTGCATGTGTATTATGTAAGACTGTAAGTTAGGAGACAAATTCTAGATTTTCCATTGTCTTCTCACAACTCGAGCGTCTAGTGAGTCTATGCTATGGTATTAGTAGATACGGTGATGTGTATGGCTATGTGTACGTTTATTACGTATAATTGTCCCTGAGATAGTAGACCTTGCTAACTCGGAAACCTAAGCCCCTAAAGAAAGAAACCTGAAGCTGAACAAGAGGAAAAAACGGGTAAATTCGATCCCCTGGTGCCAGAAAACATACCATGGCGTCAATTAGGATCTAATTAGAGTTCATTTTAGCACAAGCACAGCCTTATTTAACACTTCTCAGTGGAATGCACATAATTTTCCATATTGCACGGTAGGAGGTTTCTCGCTGGCAGTTTTTATATTGATAAACTTCCAGCCATCTCCCTCGTCTTGTAGGTATAGTTATAAATCCAAGCACATCTCCTCTACCGTTCTAGCAATACCTTCGGCACCTATAATAAAATATCCGTAGCAGAGGAAGGAGCAGTTTAAGCTCTCTGAGAGAATGCCATAGCACGTTTAAGGGCAAGGGCTGTCCTTGTAATATTGTAATAAGAGGGCTGGGACATTCTTTGAACGTCTTGGATCTCTCAACTCTAGAATCTCGAATATCTTTCAACAAGATGCTCTACACTATTACATCACTACCAAACTAGCAGCTCAGGAATGCATATTTTAGCATAGCCAAGGAGCACGAAGGGAATAGAAAATGTGTACATAATCTAGAGATACAACAAGAGACGACAGACAGAATAGCTTTTCGGGGGCAAAGTTTGCTAATGCCCTTACATAACATTGTAAATCGTAATGCGTACTGAATTCCATGAGATCAGTTCGTACGTTAAGTACGTATATAGTCGTAGGGAAAAGCTGGGTGTCGCTCTCAAGCGTAAACTTGCAGTTATGGGAGATTGTCGATGGTGAGAGAAATATTATTATTATGGGAAATCCTTTTATTCTTGAAGCTCATTGAAATATTTAATGATACAAAGTGGTTTCTTCCATTTTCTTCTTCCTCACTGTTTTACTCCTCTCGAGTTTCTATGTGTACATTTTGCATGCACCCAGGGATGCGTTATAAATTCATCTGCATGCAAATGTAATTCTATCTGCTACCCACTTGAAGAACAAAAAAAAATGCCTTTAATGCCTGTGGATGAAAGAAACGGTAGGAACAAGGGGGAAATAATGGCTTAGGATTTTTGTTGGATTTGAATTCATTGAATGGATGACTAGGGATTTATATGGTGGCTGTTGTTATCCCTCAAATTATATTACTGTTACCTCACTGCTCAAGAACATTAGCTACATAGAATTTATACAGCATGAAGTTCCCATACTTAAGACATTCACCTCACCGTGCAAAAACATCTGCATATTTTGAATAATCCTTTTGATGATTAGTAGGTGTACGTAATAATGTTGAGCTTGAATTGTACAAAAAAGCAAGCCTTGTTCTTATAAGCTCCTTCAAGCATTCCGTTTCTTTTTTGCCTACAATTCAATCATCAAAGTCGTTAATTTTACGAGATGCTGTTCAATGCTCACTCAGATAATTAATTTCAATTTTTTTGCAAGCCCTGCTTTAATGAAAAAAAATCAGTGTTTCCAAGAGTTTGGATTGAGTTAATGTAAAAAAAAACTCTTTTATAAAGTTGAATCCATTGGCTTGTGAAAATCTTTTCAGAATCTTAAATGAATGATGTAACCAGTTTGTAGTGAATCTCGATTCAGATTGAATATAATTTATTGCTTAATGACGTCTCCAAAATCTGATATTAAATGCCACCATTCCGTAGGAAATATCTAGAGGAAAACACCCTACAAACCCCGCTACATCCAAAGTAGGAGTCCCAGCCAAATCGTCTGCTGTAGTCTTGATAATATAAAGATACGATAGGACGAAGTCAACATCCAGTATTTCATTTTCTGAAACCCCTGGAGAGATACAAAGCCCGGAATTCATACACTCTTGATTGTCTTGATTCCAAGAGCCAGCCAAACGGATTGTAAAAGCAACTCCACCACTTTAATTTCAGTCGAGTGCAACTCCCTCAATTAAAATTTTGGAGGAGGAACAGATTTACTCCCAAAAACAAGACTACGCTTCTCCTATACATTAGGTGTCTGAAAACATGCTTCAGCTTCTCTATAGGCACTCTATCTCACTGACGGAAATTCTCGGCATGAATCCTTCCGAAACAGATAAGCTCACTTAGGATGCTCTTCGGTATCTTGCGACTTACAAGTCTAGAACGTAGGAAAAAGTCATACTACCTAACTTCCCAACCACCCTAAATAACCTAATGCAATGCATGCATTTATATTTATATACGCTACTAGTTAATCAAACCACGCCAAAAAAATAAAGTCAGCTCAGCCACCGCCCGGTTGGGCCACCCTATAGTTTTCCAGTGTTACAAAGAGATAGAGATTGGGCCTTCCGACTGCGGAAGATGATGATGATGAAGTAAAATTGTGTTGTGATCTAAAAGAAAACCTCGGCTTAAGAGAAGATGAAATGAAGGGAATGCTAGCAGGTCCTCGAGCAGTGCAAGTTCCAAGGGAAGATTATTGAGCTACGACGAGGGAGGCTGGTAAATTGGACTGATGATATACGAAAGGGTGTGGGCTCTTTATGTATTAAATGACATATTGGGTGTTCTAAGTAAGATATTGTTATCTTCTTCACTACTCCACCAACACCACTAGTAAGACCACCACCATAAGACTAATACCACTGCACTTGGTGGCTTTATTTTTGTGCACACATAAGAGCACCACTTTCAAGGTCTATACATTATATACTGGATAGAAGAGATTTTGATATGCTAGGTTATGTTTACGTATATTATATTTTATAGACGGAAAGAGGATGAGACTGTCGGCTTGGGTCAAACAGAAAAGACTTTCACTTTCATTTGCCCAAGAGAGTCTCTTCTCTACTTTCTCCCTCCGACGGAAAATCTACTTGAGTCTTTGCAATACGGGCTGCAACGGCTCTCTGTCTACTCTCGCCGGTTGTGTTTCATCACCAAACTAAGCCACTCAAGGACCAATGTCTTTGGGATACATTACTCTTTCAAATTTATCTGGTCTAGGTGTTTAGAAATGAAGGGCAGCTTTTTTCTAAAGTCTCGATGAAGATAAAGTATGGCGGGTGTTAGTGTATGTATGATAATAATTGTCTTTTGTAGCATGTATTGTAAGGGAAAATTTGAAAGGAAAGTTTTGGAATTTAAGATTGTATGTTCAAAAAAAGGCTGAAACATGAGCATAAAAAATACTCACAGCCTTTCCTTGTTTCCTCATTAAGAGTTTATAATTGGCTATTATTTCTATAATAAGGATTATTTTAAAAGAAAGTTGCAAGGAGCGCTAAAGAAGTAGTTTTTCAGTTTCTTATGCAAACAAAACTAATTATACTACTTGGCATAAAAACACAAATCTCATCCCATATTCAAAAATGAAAATGAAATAATTGAAAACAAATATTTACACACATCTCTCCCTCAACTCTCACACACAATAATAATAAGTTCCTTTAAATAATACGTGAACTTTGCCCTACAAACTTTACGAACTATATCCAAACAAACACCCCAAGATCGTATTGATGTAGTGCACCCAACTATAAACTTTGCATAACATCATAGAAAAATCTGGAAAAATCTCGAGGATTCATCCCTCGAGTAAAATTGCTTTGATGCTTTGATCATTCAAATGCAAGAACGGAACTCACCTTCATTTTTCACAATTTTTTCTCCCTCTAACATAAAAATACACCAGGAATGAAAGTCACCTCACTTTCATCCTATCATTCCTTATATATTATAATACTGTATCCATCACCTTCTAAAACTACCGAGCTCTTATACATTTACAAGAGAGCAGGAGGAGCTGGGACAGTTGTGATTGTGATTATAAAACTTATATAGGGATGGAGACACCCTGCCATTTATAATATTCCCAACGCCCTAGCACGTACACCTTTTCCTAGGAAATAGCACAAGGAAGGCGGATGTGTCGCCTCATTCCTCCATCAGCATCAGCCCATCTAATCTTCTCTGCATAGAGAAAGAGTGACAAATCACTTGTTTTGTTCCCTCACTTTCACTCTAGCTTCATACTTTCTTTCCTCGCCCAACTAACAACTTCCATCCCCAAATCCATTTTAACGATCTTCCCTCTACTCTTGAGCCAGATGCAATCCATTATTGTTACCTACACCTCTGGAGTACCACCATTCATGGTTTGAGGACATCTACATTCCTGGCAAATATGGAATCATCACTCAACACCGAGTTTCACATCGTGTTCAAGAGATTAGCAGATAGTTTCATTCAGATGTGTCTTGAATGGATAAAAATCTCATGGCCTATAGGTAGATGTCACCAGGTAGAGAGAGGGCTCTATAAAATGTGTAGGTATATACGCATGAATCACATCTACGACTAAAATATTTTGACTTCCAAAGGAATAAGTAACGCACATGCCAAGGAATCTTCCAAGCTTGAGAATACTATGAGACTTGACAACTAGAGTCAGTATGCACTGATTTTCCCTTTATGCTGCTCAAGGAGGCTGTATTGCGTGTGTCACGGTCAATGCAAGTCTTTTTAGGGAAAGCATTGAAGATCTCTAACCAGATCCAACATTGATTCTAAGAGAAATCCTCGTGTAGACTTTGGGTACACGAGGCAGAAAGTCTACCATGGGAATAAATGTTTGATATTCTAGATCCACCGCTGCTGGCATTGACTTTTCAATGAACTCGTGTCAACGGAGATCGGGGGAAAAGTTAAGGATTGATAAAAGGTTGATACAGCATCTTGCCTCTAACCTGTGACATCTTCTAAACTCAACTCTCTAAATTTTCTCCTTTTAAAGCTTACAAGATTTTTAATGATACACATCAAAGTAGGCTGGAAGAGATACTATAAAGAAACTTCTGCAAAAGCGTGGCCACTTGATTTTGGACGCTTTTTGAACGCTACTTAACCTAATCTTATTATACAATATGATACTCTTTGCGTACGCATCGATTTTTCCACATCGAGACTGCTGAGGTAGTACAAGTCTGGAGAACCATAAACAGCTAATAGAAGTCACCTCCGTACCACAATATCCTTGTCTAAGTGTCTACCAGCAGTAAAGGAGAAGTGGACTTCTTTCCCTCGAATAGAAGCAGTCACGAATCACGACCAAGAACATGACTCTTTGAATCCTGTCAACGACTATGAGAATTTTCAGAACAGGTTCACATCTCTCATGGAAACAGTAGTGTGTATGGTGTAGGTAGTGAATTTGTAATGTCAGGCCCGACCTGACGCACAATATAATCCAGTCGTACACTCGGAGCATCTCAGAGTAAAACAAGTGGGTAGGAAAGTCAAATTTAAGATTCAAGATTGCATCCGAAATTCCAATGCAACTCACATCTCTAGTCGAGACAATAAAAAGAAAGATGTTGGACCTTCGTAGTGTAATGTTCATATGTTGTTGTGCTGTAAGACACGACGAGTGTCTCTGATCTGGACGAGAGGAAACACACAGGGGTGTTTGTAATGGAATGAAGTGTGATGTAGAATCTGGAATGGTTGAATATAACCTGAAATAACGCGGCTGTAGAGCCTGGAGACGAGGAAACTAATGTGGAATCTCACAACTACGACAAGTTTGAAGTTCACGTCCCCAAATATCTTGACAAGAGCAATTTCAAGCCTTGGGGAAAAAAATCCACAGATTTATCAAAAAACTCTGGAGCTCAAAGGGGAAAAAACTACGTGTCTCAAGAAAAGGGGAAACTCTCAGCTAGAATCGAGTCAGAGACCAACTAGAAGACAAAGGATTTTCATTCCTTTATAAGAAATTATTATCTTAAGATCCAAATTATTATTAAATGGTTTAGCATGTGCGAGAGCTGGATTGAAGAAAATTTTATTACCGACACACACACATTAAATACTCCCCAATGCATTAATTTTAAAAGATCAAAGGAAGTAAAAGCCTTTTTAAATCAACATGCTCAAACTTCTCCCACTCGCTTTTTCTCCGGACTAAAAAGATCCGACAAAACTTTGGCTTCGACGCACACTTTTACAAATACTAGCTCTCTCTGTTTTACTTTGAAACTAAAATTAATGGAAATCCAGTGGCAATGCTGCTTATGATTATATATCCTTCTTCTGAGACTATAGTCATTTGTCAAGTGAGAAAAACAATGGGTTCCGTAAGCTCGGGATTGACATATTGTAAGCTTGTTCATTTTAGACAACTTACCGCCTGCCTCCCTTTGTGAGGGATCAGAAAATTCTCTAGCATCGAATTTTATGATGGCTTTTATACTTGGAATTAATCTTTTTAAAGCGTCCGTTCAAATGCATTTTACCAAATTTAATTTTTTTCTTCGTTAAGCTAATATATTCAGCTTCGATCATTTCCGTTGTGAGTACATTTAGACTTGCTAGGAATAACATGCAAGGAAGACCAAAAGCTGTGTAATTTCTACCGTCTAATCCTGACAAGAAATGTCCAAGGGTGAAGCCATATCTTACACTAGCTTATCGGAAAGTAATTTATATTGGATTAGCCGTTATTGTTCAGTGTACGCCCTGCCCTGTCTCCCTCTGAGTTATAACCTCCAGGGGCCGTATTCAGAGCTCGAGTAACCCCAAAATAAACTCGGGTTTACGGTTACTCTCATTCACAAATTTAGAGTAA
>JAQFYM010000430.1:0-69448 GCA_034694785.1 Agrenia bidenticulata
AGTTGATAGCCCATGACATGAACAGGAGGCTATAGTTACGTGAAGTGATGAATACATGAACTCTGGATCCAGCTTAATACAATTAAATGAGTGTCCGTCTTGTTTCTATAAGGACCCATGTTTCTTGACCTATAAGGTCAGCATGAAATTCCTCACTATACCAAGGGAGCATAAGAGGAACTTTGGCAATCCATGACCAGCAACTTTTCAGATGGATTCTGACCTTACCCTTAACCTAACATGTTTAGGCCAACAAGATTATTTATACAAAATTTTAATTTTGTAAAGGGCCAGCCCTGAATGAAATTGCCATGATACGACACTGCATCCAATGAAAGTTTAACTAACGAAGGGCTCGGCTGTCCGAGGACAGTCTAAAATCAAGTGCCGTAGCCATGCCTTAGCTCAAAAATGAAAGCAAGGATCGTTAATAGGGAGATGAGTGGTATACAAATACAACTATCATGGAATTCTAGTCTAACCATATTGATTACTGAATTAGAATTAATTAACGTTGAATTTTAACTGGTTACTTACAGTAAAGACTCCGATTTAGTGCTCAAGTGCTGAGAAAGAAAGTATTGGGAAATTATATTTTATTTTATCTCAATTTTATAGAAATTATTTCAGGTAAGTTAAGCCAGGCGAACCTGCCCCGTTTTAAAATTGGGTACAAGCTTGCGATCTATTGAACTCATGAGATAAATAATAATAATAATAATAATAATAACATGATTTTATTTCACAATTTCAATTCTTTACATTCAAGAAATAGATCAATCCCTAAATTCATGGGCAATCCTCAATCTATTTCATTAAGACACACAAATATTTACCTTATAAGGTAAAGGCATATATATTAATCAAAATCTGATTAAAGTAAAAAAAATAAAATAAAAACTTACTTATTACTTAATATAAATAGTTAATAAAGCAAACCATTGTTCGGATTTAAAATTTCTTTCGTCTACGAAAAGACTCGAGAAGGGAGAATTTCACTCCTATTAAGTAGTTCAAAGTAGCTGTTAAGAGGGTTTCGGAATCGATGCTCATGAGCTTTGAGACTTGCTTGTGATCTCCAAGCTATCCCCGGCTTATCATGGATACAAAGTACCTAACACCTGAACCATTACGTATTACCTAAGTTTCTATCCACGTGTACTAATTTAACAAAGTGTATTAACTATTTAAATAGGTGGCATGTCCAGCTCCCTCTTGAAGTTCTCAGCATCCAGCCATACGATGACGAAAACAAGACGATGTTCACCTGTAGAAAGAAACGACCTACGACATGGCCCCCTTTGCATTTGAATTTGGGCGGAATGGAAGGGGACATCCCCTCAGTGTCACTCAATTTCGGCCCATACTGTTTTTCATACCTAATTTAAAGCATGTCTAAGTTTTAATAAAGTAAGGAAAGTAATTTTGAATCGGACAACAAGGGATTGGCTTTATTTGGTTTCTCATGAGTCCAAGGGATCCCAAGCTTGTACCCAATTTTAAAACGGACAAGTTCACCTAGCTCAACTTACCTGGAATATATTCTAGGAGATTTAAATATTTAAAACGCTTTTAAAATGAGTACACGTGGATAGAAGACATGAAATGGTTTACATGCTATCTACTTTGCATCATTGAAATCCTCTCTTGTTCAAATGAAAAGGATCATTCGACTTATCCAAAGTGGAAAGTCCACTAAATAGTTTAGATCATTTGGACGCTCATCAATCATTTATAAGAAGCCAAGGCAGAGACTTGGAAAGACAGCTCAGTTCCATACTCTCCTCTCTTAACAGCTCTAACAGCCAGTCCAAAGGTTTCATTCATATTTTTAAATCTCTCATATCTTTAATGTTTAAAAATAAAAATTAGCACTAATTTCATTACAGATCAAAGATGGATGGACTTTTGATTGTTTATCTATTGGTGGTGGCAACGAGAGCCTTCGGATTGGATTTGAGCTTGGACGGGTTCGGGAGCTGTAATTTCCACGTCAAACTCCAGACTAACGACCTAAAATTCCATGACCTTGCCTCCAAAGTAATCCGGGAGAATAAAGAGATGGGACTTTGGACATTTCATGATGCCGCCAACGAAAGTGGATTGACGCCACCCTCAACCCAAGTGGAGACCCCTTGCACTCTTCACGTCCTTCTTGGAGTCCCAAACTCCAAGAGCTTAGATCATTACATGTCCCTTAATCCCTACACTCACCATTCAATTCTACACTCACGATACATCATTTTGTCATTCCAAACATTTCAATTGGTTTTTAGCCGAGTGTCGAAAATATTTCGTTCCAGAATATTTATCAACCTCCTTGACTTTGAAAGTCTAGAGAATAGTGTGAGGAGTCCATGGTTCTATTTCTGTCCATACTGCTCCAGTCCACAGTTAAGAGGTGTTCGAGAGTTAGACTCTGTCACTACACTCAATTTCAAAAATGCATGGAGGGAGAATTTTTTTTATACATATTCGTATTTTGACAATCTCTTTGTAGGTGAATGCATATCAAGTATTTTTTCGAGAAAACTTTTGAGAGGTTTTAGTTGCGCCGCGGAGCATTTTTTAATTGAATCTGTCATTTCCACGTTTAATTTCACACCTACGAATCGGGGACCGGGATTGGGTGGAAAGTATAGGGTTGGGTATTCGTTCTCAGCCCTAGAACTGGGTGTAGATATTTCAGCCGTTTTCCCAATCCCTGCCGACTTGGATCTTTGGT
This sequence comes from Agrenia bidenticulata, assembly GCA_034694785.1. Classification (NCBI taxonomy): domain Eukaryota; kingdom Metazoa; phylum Arthropoda; class Collembola; order Entomobryomorpha; family Isotomidae; genus Agrenia; species Agrenia bidenticulata. Next base: position 2,726 of record JAQFYM010000430.1, read on the forward strand.
ACGTTGAGCGGAATGGAAGATTGGAAACTAAATCCATCTTGACTTGGTTGAGCCCTTATTCGTGGGGCGCTTGGGTGGGGCTTGCAGGGTGTCTCTTGGCTATAATTCTATTCAATTTATCTCGCAAGGGAACATCTCTCAAGATCCACCATCTTATCGATGAGATTGTGCTAGTTTTGATGGTCATGTTTCGACAAGGGTTAAGTAGGTGTGGGCTCCTTTATTTGTCTCTTACATTTGGTTTGCTGGTGTTGTCTTTGAATTATGAGAATTACATGACAAGTGAACTTACTGTTCCTCCCAAGGAAAATGAGTTAAAAAATCTTGCTCAATTAATTAAGAGTGGCTACAAGATTCTAGCCGCCGAGGGATTTGTAGGGAACACGGGAATGACTCAGGAATTTCGATTAAGAACTGTTTTTGATGCGTTAGGAAATGAGATGAGTCGATATGGAGTTAAGGAGAAGGATTTGGATTTTTATTTTGCCAATTCAGCCGAGAAATTGATGAAAATGGCTTTAGAAGGGAAGATCTCATTCTTTGAGCCTACAGCCATGAAAGGGGACGAAAGTTACCTGGTCAAATTTCGACTTTTGTTTGGTGACTCGTACATTTACAAAAAAATGCAAGTCCATTCCATTATAAGACCATCTTTCATGTCCTTAAATTTTCAATCTCACATTGCCGACTGGATTGGAAATCATATCAACTATTGGACACAAAGTGGACATGTCCAAATTCTTGACAGATTTAAAATTTACTTGGCCAATTTCAATGTACGATTGTTAGCTCAGGGTAAGCACCAGGCAACAGTAGACGGGATTAGGGATTTTTATCGTTCCTTAAATAAAACATACATACCTTACACTAATTGGTATGGACGAGACTCCTCTTACATCACATTTCTTAACTTGAGATCATTCTTTGACATTTATTCTCTCCTCGTACTTTCAGCCATTGTTATTTTCATTGGGGAGATACGCCACTTGATTGTAGATTGTTATCGGAGAGCCCTTGGTTGGTTAAGCTTCCATTGGATGCAGTGCCGAGTAGTACGAAGGCACGGCCATGGCCATTTCATTCAAGTTCAGCCCTTCCAAAATTAAAATCTAATTAAAATCTTGTAAAATTATTGATGATTAAGAGATCTCAGCTCATGTCAGGTTGGGTCATTTAACACACTTTGTTAGTTTGATTTTGAAGTGAATTATTTCCATGTCTCACAATTAGTATCCTTCAATATATTTCAAAAAACGTAGTCACACTTTTCTTTTGAACTTTACAACCTACTTAACTTTTATTCCTTTAGTTTTAAGAATAAATTTGCTCTTTAGCTATCATTGTCGTACACATACGATCGTAAAAATATCTTGTTATTAATAGATATAAGTTGTTGGATATTATATAAGTAACTTGGAACATTTGGTAAAAAAATTTGTAACTACAAGGATTGATCATTGCCACTAAATGCCCATTTATTTCCAACTTCTACATTCCATTTCCAATCTACACAAAATCTCAATATACCCCGAATTGAAAAATGAAAATTTTGAAATCGAAATATTTTTTTTTTTACCCTCGGACAGTTCCAAAAGTTCCAATATGAAACCAAAACCAAAATTTATCCCTTACGTACAAACGGGCTTTCCGAGAAAAGCGACTGGGTCATCAGGGTCAAACATGCATAACTCCTTGCCCTTGTTGAGGAAGACAGGTTGTGGGGCAAGATGAGTGTCGGCGTCCCTTCGTCTACGCCACTTGTTCTTTGAGTCCTTCATTGGACGACTCATGAACCAAGGGTATTGACTCACGTACCGACTCGCCGCCACACAATTGTCTACATCTGCTAGAAGTTTGCGGGTGTCCCCTAGAAGTCCTCCATAGAGTAGCCCCTTGGACGTGTCGTACCCCTCACTCTTCAACCTAAACAACGACCACACCCATCTATCCATTAATATTGCCTACAAGATGTAACAGGGGGGGACTTGACTTACCAAATGTCCTGGATCTGATTGTTGAAGAGAGGGAGAAGGGCGGCGGTGAGGGCATGATGGTCATTGAAGTAAGCTTTGAAGTAAGGGTAGCAGTACGAATGGGCATTCACCAACTGTAAAATCACCATGTTTAAAATACTTATACTTATAACCGAGAACCAAGTCAACTCGTCCCTTACCATTTTCCACACCGTTTCAATGAGCGGTTCTCTCGTGGCAGTCTCCCCAACGAGGGCACTCACTGACGGGGGAACCCCCTCCAACTTCACCACCAAGCTTCCGTTCCCATACACATCCAATTCGGACGTGGTCACTTCCGACTAAACTCAAGCCAAGTTAAGCTTAGCATTTCTGAGCAATGGATGATCTTGAGAAATTTGAAGGTGGACACTTACATGGGGATGTGGGCATTGAGGGCTGGGAGGGGCGCTATGGAAGGTGTGAGGCCTTGCTTCGTTGTAGCAGCGCTTGAGAGCGTATGAGATTCGACGGGTGGGGTTGTGGCTCAAGTACGGCTCCTTCACGTGCAAACTTTCCAGCTGAACTTTAAGGAAAGTGTTGAGGGCCAGCTGGAAAAAATGGCCCTTGACGGGGCTGCATGTTTTCTGGAAAGTACTAATTAGTCAGGGTCACATTTCTTTGGGCTAAATTAGTTGGCTTAGAGGTGACCCAACCTGCATGATCATCTTGATGAGGTTGAGCAATTTAAGAATCGGGTATCGCTCTTGTGCTCCAGCGTCTTCCTTCCACACCCCCACAAGCTCCCCCACCACTGTGTCCACGTATTGGTCCATCTGGTCTCCCATGATCTTGTGGCCAAGTTCTTCTCCATCCGAGCTGATCTCGTCTTCATCCTCGATCAAAAGAGACTCTTGAGGGAATTAAAACCATAAGAATGTCAGAGAATTAAAACCATGACCTCGATGACCTCATAATTTGAAATAGATATGTGAGGACTATATGCCTGAGGTGGCTGAGCTGGTGCTGGAGTCTTCCCGCTTTTTGACCTTTGTCTCGAGTTCGTTCTTTTGAAGTTCAATTAAAGGGTCAAGGGCTAGGGAATGGACTTCCTCACACTTTTGATCCCTCACCAAAGTGTCACAATGGGAAGATCGTATGACTGGAAGGTTGGGCTCACACTGAGGCTGAATGGACCAAATTTGAAGTGACCTTTCTTTGAATTTAATGTCAGGGAAGGTGCAGTATTGATTTGTGGGGTGACCCGTGTGGTGCAGACAGTAGGAGTGGTTCTCAGACGTCCTTATCGTCCATTTGGATTCTGTACTTGTTCAAAAGAGGGGATTAGAGGTCAAAGGTTAAAGTGTGGGTTGGAATTTCGAATCCCCGTACCTCCAAATGTTATGAGGGTGGAATGGCCTTGGTAAATGTCTTCTCGAAAGGGAACCGTTGTTGAGAACTTGTCGAACCTGTCGATGAGTTTGTGCATGGAGGAGGAGAGCTGAGCCACTTGACCTTCTTCAAAGCCTAAAACTTTCTCCAGCATCCCGACCTGGTTCCAAAACCATATTACTTAGTACTCTTTGAAGGGTACTGAAGGGTCCTTTGAAAAGGGTAGTTTATGTGGCCTTACAGTTTGATTGGTGGTAAAGCAGAATTCCCTGTCCACTCCGACGAGGTCCATAGGGGTGGTGCAGTAGTCCGCCTTGATTCCCCATCTATTTTGGGAATAATGAAATCAATCACTGAGAAATAGAGTTACAAGTGTCCATTGTCCCCTTACAGTCCTCTTTGGAGGCAGATGCAAGAGTTGGCTGGATGCTGACCGTAAAGACCGAAGGGACAGTTTCCTTGACCTCCAACTACCCCCAGGGCGAGAATGAGAAGGACAAGCTGAGGACTCATCATTGAGTTTGAGGTTTGAAAAGTTGAGAGTGGAATGAGACATGGGATTTGATATGAATGCGAGTGTCAGGGTGGACTTTGTACGGATCCCAGGAAATCTATCCATTCCAACTACTAATAACAAGGGCAATTTTCAATAACAATTGAGATTATTGAATAACCTTGTGTATTTATAAATTGGCTCAGTATATTCATCTCAGTATATTGCGCCAAAGGGGTATCAGCCCGAACTTGTCACTGCAGCTTTAAACGGGCCTATGGTGACGCTAAAACTGGAAGTCTGGAACTTAAGGGTTTCGACACCCGCGTGTTTTAGACGGTTCTAGCCGTTGTAGGTCCAATTCCCAAAAATAAATTTTAAATGGTCAGATGTGATTACCAATTTTCTGTGAAAAGGCTTACGAGTTTATTATCCCCATCCACCATTATTTTACGAACAATAACTAGCTCGAACATTATTATTAAACAAGCACAATGTTTTGCATTGCTAAAATGATTAGATGAGTCGGAGGTAGGAAATTTAGGTAATTAATAATAGTTGCATCCAAGAGGATATCACAATCCCATCCCTTTTATTATTGCTCACATATGATGACCAAGTCCTCCACGCCCCATCCATCTCCTATATTTTTGTACTCCATGACTAGAAGGGGCCGCCCCTGAGGGCCCTAGATCTTGACCTGATCAAACTCCATAATCATGGCCGGGGTGGTCGCCCTACTCAATTGGCAGCACAAGTCCTCCTTGGCCTTGAGAGCCTGACTCAGCTGACGTCGAAGGTCCATCTCACTCGCCCTCCACATCCGAATCACCTGACCCTTGCTCACCTCCTTCAAGTCCGCCCTATCCAACGGGGAATAGAGCTCGTCAGAGTCCTCATCCTCATCTTCCTCCTCACTGCAGTCCTCAGGGTCAGAGGGGACTAGGGCCTCCACGCCCCTCCGGAGGATCCCGTGAGGAGGGGCTGGTGAGGATATGGGACCTCCTCCTACCCCAAACTGGATCCGCCGTCCTGTTCGGGGGTGTGGGTAGTCTGCAGAGACGACCAGTATTTCATCCCCTCTCACTTGAGTCTTGTACATAATGTGGGGGGGCTGAGGCTGCTCCCCCTGGATCGAGTAGATTGTCGATTCTTCCTCTCTGGCCCCCAAAGTGCCCATGCTTGGACCGCCTCCCTGTTTCTCGGCCATCTGCACCCTACACTCAAGAGAATGTCAGTCAAGGGGACAAGTTAATCTGAGAGCGTGACTAGTAGTGACTCAAGTACCTCTTAATTTCCTGGATCATGTCATAGAACTGGGCCTTGCTCTTCCGTCGTCGTCTTTGCTCGTGCTCCTTCTGGGAATAAACGAGATGAAGGTCAAAGGTGAGGCTAGGAAATATGATAGGAACGTATAAAGAAGGGGACAAACCCTTTTGACGCTCTTTTGAAAGAGGCTCGTGATTTGTCCTTGGCGGAGGGAGCTGGCCAACTCTTTGGCGGCATGGTGAGGCGAGACTAACTCCACGCAGTTTATGAAACGATACAGCTTCTGCAAATACACAGACGACATGATTGAGATTCTGCTATTTTTGTTACCCGTTCCACCAGTTACCTGAGAGAAGAACATGACATTGGGTGACCTCCAGAGGGTGCCCTTGGGCTGAGCCCTCCAGAATGGTAGGGCATGCTTAAAGATGGCCAGTTCCATGAACGAGATGAGAATTCCGAGAAGCATGGCGAGGCCCAACATGATAAACATCCCGAGGACTGCGTCCACCCCCAGGGCCTGTAAATTAAAAGAGACTCTAGATCCTGCGATGACAGTGTCATCATGACACGCAAAGTGTATATTTGTCACGTACCCTGGCCCCCAGTTGCTGGGACTTTGAAAAGCAGGGCATTTGTCCGTACCACTTCCCCTGGAGATAGTCCATGTATCCATTCTCAAGGTATTTGGAAATCACCCCCGACACACTCGCCTACACACACTCAACAACAAGGATTAGAAAAAGCCACCCCTTAAAGTAATGGTGATGACCTCTTGTACCTTGAGAGGGAATCCCCGGGTCATGGCGACGGCATAAGTATCATCCCCTATCTTGTCATGATCGGAGACGTCAATGAGACTGCACGTTGAGTCCGTCCCACGATAATAGTCGAGCAATGGGCCGTCTCCAATGAGGAGGTCAAGGGTTCCATTCCTGTAGACAATTCACAGTCAAGTTTTGGCCTTAGATAATTTTGAGGTCAAAGTGTCATACTTGAGCATATCGACTCCGTCTTGGAAAGTGTGGGTGGGGAATTGCTGTATGTGCTCCCACAAATGAGGATTTTCCCGTTTGATGTAAAAGTCCGTGGCAGAGTGTTTGATGGCTGTGACTCTTTGGGACAAGAGCTGAAAGAAACCAAAGGTCAAAGGTCAAGCTAATAAAACAGGAGGATATTTGAATAATAAAATAGGACGGACGGATCGGTCGTTGACGTCCACATGTCTCTCAAAGAACATCCCTGCGAAGAGAGCTGCAATGTTGGCAGTGTATGAGGCCACAAATATCACCGAGAATCCCCCCCACACATTTATCAAGAACTTGTTGGGCCAGGACTTTGGGGCCTACGGTCAATAATTATTCTTAGACAAATCCCAAGACTTACTTAGCTGACTTAGCTCTAAGGGCCCCCCTTACCTTGAAGGCGACAAGGTGTGAAAACAGTCGGCCCCAAACAACCCACAAGGCAGATGAGATGCTAAAGTTCTTTGTTCTCTGACGTCCCCAAGGGTTGAGGCCAAAGGGGCTGAACCACTCGTAGATCGCTACAACAAGGGCTGTCAGATTTAGCCTGGATATAGAAATATATTATTATACAAGGGCTAAGGGGGCCAAGTAATCTCTGGGAGTTTTACGTGATGAAGATGGCTGCCCAGAGTAAAGGAGAGAAAGGGGCCAAAAAGGCAAGGAGAGGAACGTCCCGTTCTTTCGAAATCCCGAGAAGTCCAACACCGGAGAAGAAAAACGGGGTGGAAAAGTCAACTCCCGTCCCCCGGACGGACGTAACGGAGAAGGGGGCGAAACTCATCTGGGCTGCACCGGACACGATTGCCCCCATCAGTCCATTCCAAACCCCTTCTCTCTGTAATAAAAGACAGACGCAATGAGTTTACACCTTCCACCTTGAACTTCTGAGCCTCGAGGTGACTCTTTTACGTTTTTGGATCCAAAGTATCCGTCGGGGACGAGGAAGAGGTCGATTTCGAATTTCAACTCTCGAGCGATGGAGACAAGAAGGTCAATGGCCAGTCCGTCACAGCAAGCCAGCTCTCCTGGCCAATCTCCAACTTCAAAGTCTGCAAAGGCCATCGCTAACTCATCCTACAAAATCCACAATCAATAAGCTAGGTCAAAGGTCATAGGTCATAAGTATCTCCACCTTATTTGAACGGTCAACTTTCAGACAGGGGAGCCCACGGACACAAGTCTTGTTGTCTTCCGCCTGAGACTCCATGACGAAGGGAGGGGCCACGATTGTGACGACCCGGTAGGATTTCGAGGCTCCTTCACCCGGACCGAATATCCCACCTCCAGGCCATCGAATCGTCCGGAGATTTACCTCTCCAGTTTGTGGTCTTACGGAGCCGACAGACTCCCATCTTAGCTGAGACCCTTGACCTGGCACTAGGTTCATCAGCTCAAAAGTACTAGACATAGAAGTAGAGGTAGAAAGGAACTCTCGCATCCCTACCCGCATCTCCCTATAAATCCAGACAAGGTGAAAGGTTATCAAAATGGGCCCCTTATGGAGGACTTGGAAGTTGAGAGAGTACCGTATGAGGGTAAGGGATATTTGCTTGCGAAGAAGGGATGAATTGGTGGCCCAACATGAGAGATTGGGCTGATTGTCGAGATGATTGAGAAGAGTGGACTGAGGGTCACTTGAGTCCCAGGACTCAACCTCCCCAAAGTCCCGATTAGTGAATCCACTAATGACGCCGCCTTGGATGGGACCCCCTCTCCTCATCCCTTCCTTCCCCATCGGCCAGTCCTTGAGGTTGCTCACTGAGGTGGCCAGAAGGGTCCCTGCCCCTTTCACACGACCCTTCCCCATCCCTGCTTGTCGTGGGGGTCGGAGGGCGAGGACTCCGTCCGGGATCCACTCGGGTATTCTCTCCAGCTGTCAAGTAAACACGTGAGAGCAATAGGGTAAGGGTACATTCGGAGTCCGAATTTCGGACCATAGACGATAGGGTACTTTTAAGTACCTCATTTTGAGGGGCGAGAAGTATAAAGACCCAATCTCCGTTCAGCATTCCGAGTTGCTTGGCAGCATGAAAGACTTGCCTGGCGGACCTACGGAAGAAGAGGAGTTTGTTTAGTTTTAGTTAGTTAGTGTGAAGAGGGATGAAAATGAATGTTGACCTTGACCTTTGAGAGAGGACGAGCAAGATGACCCCTTGGGTGGCCTTTGTGAGGTGTGAGAGTGCCCGGAAGGGTGAGTTGGGGTATCGGGTTTGAATGGTGAGGATGTTGGGGCTAAGAAGAGGATGGGGCGTCTCCCAGTCTTCTGAAGTGTTTTGATGTTGAAAGGAGGAGAGGGTGTCCGTCCACAAGGACTGAGTGGCCAAGATATGAGGGGAGTCGTCAAAGAGGAGGGTGAAGGTGTGCCAGTGACAGTGGACCATCAGGAGCCCCACTGCCCGCGCGTATTCCTCCACCCAGCTCCACACGTTCACCCACAGTTCATCCCCTTCCTGTAACACAAAAGCCCTCATTCATTTCTCAAGTCTCAGACGTGTCAGTTTATAAGGGTTTCAAAATAAGTGTCCCTTTTTGAATTTCCCTAATGATTTGAGAGTTCCATTTTATTTAAGGGGTGCTAATCTGGGCATTGTGACCTAAAACCATCTTAAAAACAATGGCAAAGGGTACCAGCACAGACGTAGATTACAAGGAAGGATGAGTAAGGGGATTTAAGGTCCTTAGATGACCTGTGTAACCTCTGTGACAATATTTTGGTCCACCCAGGGACAGATTTGTCCAGTTGTCATTGATTGATTATGATTTTGTCTAGAGTTGGAGATTGAGAGAAAGTTACAAAACTTTTCTATAGAAAGGCTGGATAATTAATGACATTTTTATTCTGTGAGTCCGTGACGGCCGATTTAGTAAAAGAGGCCATATCCTATCTCATAATCATTTCCGGGACAAAGACACTTTTTCGGACTTTTTCCAGGGTGAATATGTTTACTTAGTGATTCATCTAAAACTAAAAGATCAAGCAGGCCGAAGTAAATCTATTTCCAGTATTTCCCCTAATCTCCTTATCATTACTTATCTAAATTGAAATCGATGGGACATTTGTTTAAGGCTATAACTAAGTACCTTAAGGACGTAACCCTTAAATAAATTCATCTAGACCTACACACCAGAAAAGTTCACATAAAAAATGAGCACACATTAATCACAATGTCCAACTTTAGATTCTACGATCCAATCTCAATAAATAAAATCAGATGACAGTTTTAAAAGCTATTCACACTTGGTCAAACTTGTATAAATTATGAATCATTATGAACACGACCTTCCAGCCCACGATTAAAAACAAACGACGGTATGGAATAAGTTGATGGGTCTGACCTGAGAAGGAGTAGAGGTGATGAGAGGTATTTGAGTAGCAGAAGAGATAAGGGAGAGGAGCCGATCCGAGTGGGGCTGCCCCAACAGACTAACAAGAGCCACACCCTTCCGCCCACTCAAGTAGTCACAAAGGGAGGTCATCATGTGCGGGGTGAGGGGGGTGGCGACCCGCTCCTCTGCCCCTCCATCCCCTAAGTATTCGTACTCCTCCTCCTCATCCTCCTCCTCCCCCTCGGTGCGGAAGTAGGAAGGAGTGGAGAGGGTGCCCCAGTCCCGGACCACAAAGTTGCTCACCGTCCACGTCACGTTCTTGTCCGGGAAGTCAAGCTGACTGACCAGGTCAGCGGCGGTGACAGAGTTCAGAGTCCTCCCCAGTCTCCTGGAGAGGGCGAGGGACCGTCGGGACAAGTCCGGGAGAATGGCAATGACCTGGAGGTGCGTCGTGGGGATCTCTGAGTAGAAGGAGGGAGGGGGGTCCGAATTGGTGGGAAAGGCAAGTGAGGTCAAGAGGGTGACCCAGAGGAGACCCTTCATGTTAACCCACAGGTTCAAAGGTAGGCCGTCCGAGTATTGAGCACTTTTTCCATTATCACTTTCTCCTCCACTTTGTCCTCTCTGTCACTTGCTGGAGGGTCAGTGGGTGTGGTCATCCCCTACAGCGAACAAATAATAGTTCCCAAGGGTGTGCATGTCCCACACTTTTTATTCCACACATGCCCAACTAGATATGGAGAAAGTCGGGCGGAGGAAGAAACACTCACTGAGCTTTCACTCTCCTCCAACCCACTACGGCCACTACAAAACCCCCTCGGACATTTACCCACTCACACTTTCTCTCACCTATCGTCTCTATCCATCCCCAATACTTTCTATCAGAACAGACACCGATTTTATCTGTTCACACTGTAAAAACAGTGAAAAGAATCATTTTAATTAAAAAGATATGCCAACGACAAGCTTCTGGGTATCTCCTCGGGATTTGGGGATTATGTTTACAGATATAATTTCTAGAGAGAGAATAGTGGAGTGGATAAATGTCGGAGGGTATTTGGAGTGTGCCCACATCCAACACCTCTCACAGTGAATCTTGGATCTCTCTCTCCTGTGTGAATGAGATTTGGACAGTGTGGATATGGGGAGGATGCGATGATGCCTTGTCCTATTCTTATAGTACACAAAGGACTCAAAGGAGAATAGATTTTATGCGACTTTATTACACCTCTTTTCTCTTCTAAAGGTAGATTTAGATAATGTATTTTCAAAGTACGAGTTAATTAGCCTAGAATGATGATGTAGTTGGTTGGAGGTGTGCCGAAAGACGTATGTGTGAATCTATTCAGCTGCGGCACGGGCAATGGACCCGGCCCGTCGGCCACGAACCTTGGTAAGAGCTGCATCCGTCATCTCTGACCGTTCCTCAGCTTCTTCCAAGTCCTGCTGTGCCTTCCGGTACTTGGCCAAATTAAGGGCAGCGATCTCTTCCTGCAATTTATAATCAATAAATGAACATAATGCAAATCAATTAATTCTTAATTTAATTGGATAATTATTTTAATTACCGCCTCTTCAATTTGTCTCTTGAATGTCTTGATCTTCTGCTGGAGTTTGTCCACGAGATCTTGCATCCTCTCGTGATTCTTGCGGTCTTCTTCAGCCTGGAAGCTCAACTCTTTGATCTTCCTCTCGTTCTTGCGGAGGGACTTCTGGGCATCGGCGTGTCGACGTTGCTCTCCGTCCAATTCCTGTTCCAACTGTCGAATTCGCTCTTCCAACTTGGCAATCGCCTTCTTGCCACCCTTAAGTGCAAGATTCTCCGCTTCATTCAAACGGTTCTGGAGATCCTTGGTCTGGAGCTCGAGTTGTTTCCTCATCTTCTCTTGATTCTGAGCGTGTTCTTGTTCGGCTCGGAGTTCGTCGGCCAGACGGGCAGCGTCAATCATCGCCTTCTTGGCCTTCTCGTCCGACAATTTAGCTTCATTCAAGATCTCTTCCAAGTCGCTCTAGAATTTATAAATATAAAATCACATAGAGTCTTATTATATTTGAAAATAATAGGAAATAAGCAGAGCCGGGCTTTACATGGAGGGTCTGGAGTTCAGACTCGAGTTTCCTTCGAGCTGCGGCGAGTGAGTTAGCTTGAGCAGACAACTCATTGATTTGCTCGTTGCCATCAGTGAGCTCCTGTTCCGCATTCCTGCGAGCACGGTCAGCCTGTTCCAAAAGAGTTCGAGATTCCTCGAGCTCATTGGCCAAAGCGTTGGCTCGTCGTTCAGCTCCACCAAGAGCCTCTCGAGCCTCATCCCGTGCCCTTTGCTCGTCCTCCAAAGCAAGTTGAGTATCTTTGAGCTGTTGTTGATACCGCTTGATGTTCTTCTGGGCATCTTGAGCCGCTTTGCTCGATTGGTCCAGTGCAATCTCCAACTCGTTGATGTCCGACTCCAGCTTCTTCTTCATCCGAAGGGCCTCAGCCTTGGCTTTGGCTAAAGGTAATAGATAATAAACGATTAGAGTAGTGCAGACAGAGAAGAGGAATTATACAAGGACATATGAGCAGCTTACCCTCAGCCTCCAAGCTTGCTTGCATTGAATCCAAAGCTCGGGTGTGGTTCTTTCGTGTATTTTCAAACTCATCCTCCTTCTCTTGGATTCGCCTGTCAATCTCCTGCCTGACCTGAGAGAGCTCGAGTTGACCTCGAAGTAATTTGTTCTCTTCCTGTTCCAACGCAGACTCAGCCTCCTCGAGGGCAGCTTGAAGTTCTTCCTTCTCAACTTCGAGACGTCGGCGGGCTTTGTCCAGCTCATGGATAGCTCGACCTCCTTCTCCGATTTGGTCCATGAGGTCCTTGATCTCTTCAACCAAGTTCTTGTTCTCTCGTCGGACTGCGTCCAGTTGCTCCTGACTCTCGTCATAGACACTCTTGAGACGGAACAATTCAGTGGAATAGTTTCGGCACTCTTTCTGAGAGTTGTCCAGTTCGCTGGCCAACTCGTCAACACGCTGCTTCCATTCCTGAACCGTCTTGTCAAACGCCTTTTGCTTCTTCTCCATTTGATTGGCGAGAGACTTCGCACGCTCGACTTCCAATTGCAAATCTTCCAACTCTGTTGCCAGTCTCTGCTTGCTCTTCTCCAGGGCCATGACTTTCTGGTTGAGGGACTCGATCGTTTCTTCCGCTTCTGATAGACGGGCCTGCAACTTCCTCCTACAAAATAAATGGATTTACATTGAATTAAAAAAAAGGAGATCATATATGAGGGTTAGGGAAATGGTTTGAACGTACTTTGATTCTTCAAGCTCTTCAGTTCGAGCAATGCCCTCGGACTCGTACTTGGCCCTCCATAATTGGGCCTCTGCACTGGCTTTTGAGAGTTGTCGGACAAGATCTGCTTTTCCTTCTGCCTCTTCATCCAGCTGCTCTCGAAGTCCATCCTGGTCGTGCTCGATGGTTCGGAATTTGGCAAGAAGAACAGCCCGTTCTCGAGACTCTTCATCCGCAACTCGTTTCACCTCTTCCAACTGAGTGGCCAAGGAGATTTTGAGCTTGTTAAGCTGTGAGATCTGGCCATCAGCGTCTTCCAACTGTCGGCTGAGCTCAGAATTTTCAATAGCCAACTTCTTCTTACTTGAGTCAAGCTCTTGAAGAGTACGAGCAGCTTCTTCGTATTTGGACTGAAGATCCCCGAGTTGTTGCTGCCATTGCTTGTTGAATTTTTCGTAGCCAGCCTTCTCGTTGGACAATTGGTCCATTCCAGATCGAATGTCGTTCAACTCGTTGGCCATCTGAGATCGCTCTTTCTCAGCTCTAATTAGACAAAAATAAGATGAATAATTTAACAAATTGAGAAAAGGGATTCTAGCGTTATTACCTCGCTTTGAGTTTGTTGAGGGTATCGATCTGTTCACCCATCTCTGCAGTCGCGTCGTTGTGCTTCTTTCGGATTCCAGCCATTGCGGACTCATGTTGAATGTTGGCCTCTTCAATGTCTCGCCTCAATTTGGTCAACTCTGCCTCACGCTTCTTGTTCAGCTCGATTTGAGCACTCGTCGCTCCTCCTGCCTCGTCCAGTCGTTCACTCAACTCTTCGAGGTCACGAGCAAGGTCAGATCGTTGCTTCTCAGCCTTTGCACGGGCTTGTCGCTCAGCCTCCAACTCTTCTTCAAGTTCTTCAATTCGGCCTTGGAGCTCCTTAATCTGCTTCTGGAGTTTAGATACTAAGGACTGCTCGTCCTCCAACTTGGCGGTGAGGCTTTGAATGTCCTTGTCCTTTCGCTGGATCGTCTGCTCCAACTCTTTCTTGTTCCTCTCGAGGTCAGAGACGGCCTCTTGAGTCAACTTGAGGTCACCTTCAATCTTCCTCTTTCCCTTCTCGAGGTCAGCTCGAAGTTTCTTCTCCCGTTCCAAAGATTCTTCAAGCTCGTCCAGGGTTTGTTCCAACTTAGCCTTGACCTTATTGAGGTGATTGACTTTGTCTTCTGCCCCTTGAAGTTCCTCTCCAGTCTTAGAGGTCAATTCCTGGAGGTGCTTCTTCTCTTTGTTCAATTTGTTGATGAGGTCATCCTGTCGGGCAATCTCGTCATTGAGGGTTCGGATCTGATGATCTCTTGTGTTCTTGTCCCCTTCAACTTTGTTGACACTGAGATCCAAGTCTTCTAAATCTTTCTTGAGACCGGCCAACTCTTGTTCCATCTTCTTCTTCTCTTGGAAAAGTCGGCTTCGGGCTTCCTCTTCCTTTACCAATTTCTCTTGAGAATCCTACAGTTATTTAATTATTTTATTCGGTACATATTCAAGATTATAAGCAAAAAAACATATAAACAGAACTTTTGTAGTTGCACATTTAAATACTTACAGTTAATTGTGCCTCAAGATCGGTTTTCTGAGTGCTCATTTTTGTGAGCCTAATTCCAAAGTCACCACCCTTGGACCTCTCATCTTCCAACATCTTTTGCACTTCATCTCGTTCTAAAGCCGCCTTCAAGATCTTCTCTTCAGCATCCTTCTTCAACTTGATTTCATTCGTAAGACTTGCTTCCAACTTGTCAGCCTTTTCTTCTAGTTTCTATTGGAGAAAGTTGGGATTAGAAGACTGCAAAAAATATGAATAAAAATATTCCTCCCATATCTTACCTTGAGTTCGTCTCCGATCTTGGAAGAGGCAATGAGGGGCTTCAACTTGAGCATCACGTCGAACCAAGGCCAGTTCTTCATCTTGGCGTATTGGCGAAGATTTCGCTGCACCACTTGCAAGGCAATTCTATTTCAATGAAAACACAAAATTAAATAAGTAAGAGACTAGTAATTGAGATGAGATCAAGGTAAGGTAAGTACCGTTGTTCTTGGAGTCGCTTGTATTCCTTGAGGCCTTGGTAGGTTCGAATGCAGGACTGGAGCCACGTCATGATCTTGGCAACCTTCTCATCACGAACTTCCTCAAGGGCACCCAAAGTACCGGCTCGGAAGAAGACCTTGGTGTGACCCACTCGGAACCTGTCAGGGTCCAAAGCGATGGCTTCGAAGCAAGATTGTGCCATCTTCTTGTCGTCCTTCTCATTGGCCTTCATTTGTTCAGCAGCCAGGATGATGTACCTTGAATAAGAATAAAATGATTCTCTTATTGAACTGTTCAACAGAGCAGAATGTATCTGCATGTAAATTTATCCTTGTCCTGTATCCTTGTCCTTTATCTACCTGTGTTTGAAATCGGGGTAGTTCATCCTGTTGGGGAATCCCTTCCGACAAATACGAATACCTTCAAGCACACCATTACATGTGAGCTGGTGCATAACCAAGTGAGCGTCAATCAACCCTGAATCACAAAGAAACATTTTTAATCTGTCCTTTTATTATCATAGGTGGCATAAAAAATGAATACTTACCTGGCGTCTTGACTTCATTAGGAATCAAGCAACGGATGAAATGAGGGTGAGTAGCCTTGAGTGTGGCCATCAAATTTGTAAGTTGTTCCTGTGAATTCAGAACAATACCAAAATTATACACTGTCATGAAAAATAGCTAAAAAAGGTTGGTGGATTAAGCTCAGAGGGTTCTCAGAGATCTCCAAGAATCAATGGACAACTTCAAGGTTGATTTATAAGGGCTACATTTACAGGGGGTGGGGGTCAAGCAAAGTATACTGACTACAGCAATCATGTACAGAAGTATAGGAGGTTTGTGTGGAGCCCTTTTGGTTTGGGTTCCAGAGCCCTAAGGTCAACCACCGGGTAGCAGGTAGTAGATAGGGTTCAAAGGGTCTAGGGTACGCTCTAGGGTAGCAGATAGGGTTCAAATGGGCAATCTTTTTATCTAATGGTTTGAGAATATAGGGTCACCGGGATAATATAAATATAATTTAACCCTGTAAGAGGAGGAGACAGTGGCGAAACCACCCTTCTTTTTCCCACCACCTAAAGTGATGAGTTAGTGCAGACAGACATGGTCATTTAGACGATACATTAGAACATGAATCATCATAAAACGTTGATAATATTTAGTGTGACAAGGATAAGTAGTTGTAGATGTACCTTTGCCACTGTCGGCACTTGGTGCTGCAGACTGTCCTGGATGATCAGCGTAAATGACGATGACAAGGTTGTTGGTTCCTTTCTTCCATTGGTCAACAACGGAGTCGTTCAAGGGATCCTTGTTCTTCTCCAACCACCCTGCAATGTTGTACGCCACATTTCCAGCGTAATGGGCCACTGTGAAATGAGCCTCCTTCTGACCTGGCTTTGGGGGCTTTGGCTTGGTGAAGCACGAAAACTTTCCCAACAAATTCGTCTTCAACATGTCGTTAAAGGACTGGTCGGTGGCTTTGGGGAACATAGACTGCTCCTCAAGAATGGCAAAGATTCCCATCGGCTGCTCGAATAGAGTGATCGTGGCCTGCAAGTCCATGCCGAAATCCTCGAATATCCAGTCTAACCCTTCCTTCTTGTATTCCTCCTGTTCCAGGACGAACATGTGATGGTTGAAGAACTGCTGAAGTTTCTCATTGGTAAAGTTGATGCAGAGCTGATCGAAACCATTCTCGTCGAAGATCTCGAATCCGGCAATGTCCAATACACCGGAGAATGAGGATCGCTTTTGCTTTGTGTCGAGCGTCTCATTACACTTCTTGACCAGCCACTTGAAGAGTCTGTCAAAGATTGACTTGGCCATGGCTCCCATGGTGTACCCGCACTGGTTCACGTTCATCCCTTTGGTCACAAACTCCGTTCCGACCTTGATCCTTGGCTTGCATACGTTCTTGTACATTTGCTCACCATCACAACCCAGCAACTTGGCGCAGTTGATGCCATTCTGAAAGAAAGAGAGTTACCCATCTAAGCACCGCAACAAGCTCAAAATTATAGAGTGACCAAAGAGAGCATTATAGTAAGGCCTTACCTCCAAACCATCGGGCTCAGCCTGTTCCTCTCGACCTTTCTGCTTGAACTTCATCTCACCCATGTGCATGACAGAAGCTGAGATCTTGTAGACATTTTCTCTCTCGTCAGCCGTGAAGTTGAGGATTTCAAAGGCAGTCTGGTGGTGAGATTTTATTGATCAGAAAATATCATTCGACTTTATAATATGCATAACTACATATTTCGGAACTTACATGGGTAGCTTCGAACTCTTCAGCGTCATCAATCCCGGGAATAGTGATTTTACCTTGGGACACGTAATGGTAGAAGTAGATGTCATCTCCCAACAAGCACATGTCTGCAATTGTAAAATCCTCCAATGATATATTTTATTCGGACAATGGACTAATGGAAGAAGTTACCTT
This sequence comes from Agrenia bidenticulata, assembly GCA_034694785.1. Classification (NCBI taxonomy): domain Eukaryota; kingdom Metazoa; phylum Arthropoda; class Collembola; order Entomobryomorpha; family Isotomidae; genus Agrenia; species Agrenia bidenticulata. The sequence continues at coordinate 19,969 of JAQFYM010000430.1, forward strand.
TGACGCCGAGCTTATTGGAGGCGGCGGACATGAGCTGGTAGAAGATATGGTAGCAACGCTCCAAGGGCATTTGGGAAATGACACGAGCCTTCTCCAACAGATCTGAGAGAGAATGGAATTATACAGAGTTGCCCAGAATGCATACGGGGACTTGTTGAGCTTAGTGACTTACATGACTCAATATCAGCACCAGCCAATTTTCCAGTTGGTCCGAAATGAATACGAATGAATTTACCCTAGAGAATTAGCGGGGGTGTGAGAAATTGCCTATTTTTCCAACTAATCGATTAGGTGAACTTACGAATCGGGAGGAGTTGTCATTACGGGTTGTCTTGGCGTTTCCAAAGGATTCAAGTACAGGATTAGTCTGGACAATTTGGTCCTCAAGGGAGACCTGGACAAGAGAAAATTGGTTTCATTCTATTTGTTCATGCCCTAAGCTCTCGAAGAATGACCCTTACCTTCTTGACTTCAGCTTTGCTGGAAGCTCCCACGGAGGCAAAGTAGGCAATAACCTTCTTGGTGTTCTCTGTCTTTCCAGCACCAGATTCTCCGGTAATCAAGATAGACTGATTCTCGTTATCTGATGTAAACAAAAATTTAGACTCGAGGGTTGGACTTGTGTAGAATTTATATACCTTGGATCATGTTTTGGTAGGCTCCCTCAGCGATGGCAAAAATATGAGGTGGGACTTCATTTCGCCTCTTGCCGGTGTAGATTTTCATGGCCCTCTGGGTGTAGATAGGGTACCTCTTGTAAGGGTTCACAGCAATACAGAAAAGGCCGGAATAGGTCTACACATGAATTATCATGAATTTAGTGGGCCATTCTATTGTCACTAGAAGATAGGTGGGTAAAAATAGGGGGATTTGGCCCCTTTCCAAAAAATGGATGACGAGGACATGGGGGTTCTAAATATAGTCTTTCCACGGGGAACCTTACATAGATGAGCTTGGCCATGTACCGCTGCCTCAAATTGTGAAGGACAGAGGCGTCGTTGAGAAAGGTGAGTCCAGACATGTCCTCACACTTTTCATACTTGGGGGGGTTGACCTGACCAACTAAGTCCTTCTTAAATGGAACTTCCTACAATGATTGAACGATGAGTATGAGAGTTATAACCATGTGGAAGAAATCATGTGAATGGAAAGGGAGAAAATTTACCCCTGAGCCTGTCCAGACGTTGATGATGTCACCGGAAGTGCCCCTGATTTCTCCGAGGGCAAAACCTTCGGCGGCATCAGGGACCCAACAGGCCGTCTTGGCATCGTAGGGTTTGCTCTGGTCCTTCATCCTCATTTCAATGCTGATGAAGAGGTACTCGGTAGGGTCAGGCTCCTGCCCTGCCACGAACTTTTGCTCAATAACCATCTTGACCTTTTAGTCCTTACAAGGATCCTTTTATTCCAATGACTGTACAAGAACAACCCTTGAGCTCTCCTGTAATTTAACACAGAAAAACAAGGGTATCACCACTGGTGAACTTTAATAAACGGTGAATAAAATGGGAGAAGGAACGAGAAGGATGGAGCTACTTACGGATCGAAAGCTGTTCTGCCAACACACCAAGGGAATGAGAGAGAATTTGAAACCCTTCCATCCGGCAGATCCATTTTTGGGATCATCTCCGGTGTTTATTTTTAGATCTTCTACTCCACCTCAGACTTGACGAAGCTTGAATTAGTCGAGCCGAGCTTGTACTATTGCAAACACATATTTAGGCCAACTTATTGTTAATCTGAGAGAGAGAGAGAGAGAGAGAGACAGAGACAGAGATTCCGGAATCCAACACAATCTTCTAATCCATCCAAGGAACTAACAAGGCACTGAGGTCATCATCACCCAGATCACATATCAAGTTTCACACCAACTTAATCTCTCCTTTCATTTTACAATATCACATGAAATAAAAATAATGGACTCAGTCCGAGAGTGACACATTAGAAATGAGATATAGATAATACAGACATCGTCCACGGACCCCCACTGAAAATTTCCACTGGTTGCGACAAGAGCTACCAAATTAGTTAGACGAGAAACTTTTATTTTAATACATAGTTTGAAATGTGATTTGAAAATGTTGTAAGATATTTTGGAGGTTGTATTTCGATGATTTTAATGTTGTGGTATAGAGGTTGGGAATCCTTGAGGATTAGATTTATTAATTAATATAGAATCGACATTTGAGTAGATTTGAAGACAAGGATATAAAACATTGGCACATTGATTGTATCACAGAGTAACATAAAAATTATCTGAAAAGGTCTCCTAGTGACCCCCTCCCGGCCTCCGGTCACTGAAAGGCACAGAGAAGAATGATGAGAGGAACAGTGAGGACGAATATTAAGTAGAGACCAGTTCGGGGCTCACATTCCGTCTCTGCAATGTAAATCTCGTCCCACACGAATTCTAAGTTCGGCGGAGGCTCAGGGACTGTGATCACCAACTGTCAAAACCATCAACAATTCCACCTATTAATTAATTTGCTAATAAACAAATTCTAAATTCTCCATTCCAACATTCGACGCCCTCGGTAAAAAAAATCATAGAAAAATAGGCAAAAAATTAAATTGTTTGGTGGATAGGAAGTTCACTTTGCTGATGTGACCATAAACATACCGAGTCTATGGATATTCCACAGAATTTTCTTCAAAATTTAAGAAAAAGATCTGGGTAAAAAAATCGGGTTTTTCGGATTTAGAACAAACAACCTTGTGATATGACTTTCCGTGCCAAAGATTTAAATCGGTCTATAAATGAGATTGTAATAAATTTTTGTTTGTCTAAAAATCCAGAAAAAATTTCAAATTTTCAAAAATTGAGTTTAAACTGATTTGTGGACCAATTTGGCATGGAGAGTCTAAGCTATTTCTCACAAATCATATTCTTCGAAATCTAAAAAAACCCGATTTTTTAACCAGGTATTTTTTCGGGTTTTTTTTTAATTTTGAAAAAAAATCTTTCAGTGCAATTTCCATACATCATTCCGATGATTCATACCGAATTTATTTCAAATCGATTTATAAATAAACTAAGAAAATTGATTTTTCACTTTTTTTGAAACTTCGAAACACTTGACTTAAAACAAATTCCCATTCGTAAAGTTTCGACGATGTAGAATTTCTGTATCAACTTTCAATCAAATGACAAAATGACGGGGACAGGTGCCTTCCTTACTGATGGAATAGGTCTACTAGATTTGATCAAAAACCTAATTAATCTAGGCTAGGATGACTATAAGGTACCCTATACCGTCCCGAACTACTTCTCTTTGAGTTTGAAGAACGATTTTGCTTTTAGGATTCCTCAATTACTTTACTTGAATGAGATTTTTGAATACGACAAATTTCAATGTGAAATGAATACAAACCTTTTGAGCAGATCCGAATTGAAAGTGCACTTGACACTCCCGTACTTGAGTACAATTTTCGATAGGCTGAGGAAGGCTGTAAAGGAATTTGTGGAGATCAAAGCGAGCCCTCACCACATTGTCTCTCTTTTCATTCTCGGATCCGAAAATGAAATAATAGTAGCCCGACACATTCACATGTCCTTCGTAGTAAGGCATGATGGCCTCCTCTGTTTCCAGACCACACGAGGCATTGGGCTGTATGTTGAAAAAGGCCAAGACCCCTTCACACTTCGCCATCGCCTCTTCACTGCTTGACCAACTAGACTCGGACTCAGAGTCCGATCCGTCATTAGAGTCCACTGTATTATTCAGGATACCACTATGATGGCCGTTCGAATCAGCCCAGATGGACCTCTCCGTACTCCTCGTCAAGTCATGGGAAGGCTTCTGGACAGGGTCGTCATCCGCCTCCTCAAAAGCTCCATTCTCACCGGACTCGCTTCTCTTGCTCAGGTGGACCTGCCTACGGGTTCTCTGGATGGAGCCATCTTCCATTTTTAGCTCCTCCTTCGTTGGCACACCCCCTTGGGAAGTGGGCTGTAAGGATTCTGATGACCAGTTACTCTGAACAGCGGAGAGAATGGATAATCGCTCCTCTGACTTTTCACTTTCTAGTAGCATCCAGTCTGCGAGGTTCTTTTTAAGTTTTGCATAATTTTTAGGACGAGATCGAATGTACTGCCGGATTTTGGACAATATGACAGATATTTCTTCCTTGGAGTTGTAGAGGGGATGAAGTCCTCTATCTGCGACTTTCTCCTCGCTCTCCGAATCAGAGAATTGGTCTGAGTCCCCCGCTGAGTCTGCTTCTCCGATGTAAGCACAATGCTCCAAGTGGGACCTTCCCCTTACAATTAATAGCGTCCCTCCTCTCCATCTAAACAAACAAGGGGGAGGGGAAGTTAGCATTTGACTCATTGGATAATTAATTCTCAGCCATCACAAAGAGTTCGGGTACGCACACATCCCGACAAATGGCTCACACATTCCAAACACGAACAGTGTGAAAAACATGGAAATAATCAGATGACCTGCTAAGATTAGCATTTTTAATTATTACTAGTGCCTTATTGTTGTACCTGGCACAGGTGTGAATTCTGAAAGTAGACCCTTTGAGAAGATAGAAGCCCCAATATTCCTTGTGATCATCAGGTATGATGAGATTTCTCTCGATAATTTGAGGCTGACTAGACTCGATCAACTCGGGCTCTCCATTGGTCATGTAGGCCGTGAAACTGGTATTTCCTTTCACCTTCTCACTCTGTCAACAAAAATCAAGTTGCCATCAAAAAGGGATTAGCTAAGATTTAGTGATTTAGCAAGATAATGTGGATGAATGCTCCACATTCTTTCTACCAACGAAACACTATTTATAGATTCTTGTAGTGAATCGGCTCTGAATAAGATGGGAGAATTGGTTTTTTTAAAACATTTTTATGCACCAAGTTCAGTCATCCCTACTAGGTTCACGTCGTGCTCTACATGTGGGTGCTGACTGCTGAATCACCCAAAATTGAAGAAAAATGAAATAGAGAGAAATGAGCCCATAGGATATCGTACTTGACACCAAATGGTTGATATCCTCTGGTCAAGTATCCTCATGTCAGACGGAGAGAGATGATAAATGTAACTTCCATGAACGACGAATCTCATAAGTAAAGCGACAGAGACGAGAGTGCATGGCAAAATCACTGCCAGTAGACAAAAGCAAGCTACTCTTCGAGGTCCTTGGAGCAGTGCTGGACTGTGATTCTCTAGAAATAATATTATGGTTTTATTGATAAGAATGAATTTAAAAAAATTGTAAAGGTATGATGAAGACCATGTAGGGTACCTGGAGGAGAGTGATATTGACTGGCACTTGGACGTCGAGTATTCATATTCCTGCTCCCCATCTTGCATTATTTAAAAATGTAATCTCTTGATAAAGGTCACCTCAATCGAGTGAGACACAATAGATTTGCCACTGATGTTGTCAAGCTGGGATTTGGGAGAGGAATCACTGAAATCATCATCCCACATGAGCTGAGAGACCAACAAAGAGGAGAGGTGATAAAAAAAGTCAACAAAGGCGCAAGATTCTTGATATAAAAACACGTGCCCACCACCACAATAATAATAACATCACGCAATTCACACATGCTGATCCACATCCTCAAATATATAACTGAAGAATTCATTTCATCTTCTTTTATTTACATCTATTTATCATACATGACAAAATAATGAGGATACGATAGGGATAACAAAATATCTAGCATTACCTGCAACCTGCATAGTCCAAATATTTAAACAATTCTCAGCCCACGGGTTTGAATTTCTTAATTTTATTCTCTTCACTCCCCATTTCTCGTCTTCTTTTGTTCAAGGGGTTACGTGGGTCATAGATTTCAAACCAATCATCCGACTTTGTGTTTGCATCTTTTGCCAACGATAATTCCTCTTTGTCGTCTTTCAGAGCTTTCCCTAACCTACAAAAATAAATCATTTAAAATATATTGAAATGAATATAGATGGGCCAACGGAAGGGTGCAACTTTGACTGCCCTTTTAAACTGAAAGGGCCCCAATAAGTCTGTATATAATCATGTATGCCACAGACGAGAACTTTAAAATCACTCTTCATATCAAAAATGCAAATCGCTCAGCTGAGAAAATTGAGTTTTCCAGTGCTTTTTAAAGCTTCGAAACCCGTGATACTTTTCATAATTTTTTTAATCTTATTCGTATACTTTAGATCATGTAGAATCTATGTGCCAAGTTTCATTCAATTCAAATAAAAAATGTCGGAGACATGGCCCCTTCGTTACTCATGGAATATATGTTATGCTATATTAAGGCTCACCACGAGATATTTGAAGGATTCTCCTCATCCGGCAAATCCGGTCCAGCTACTATTGTTTCATCCTCCTTGGCAGCAGCAATTTTACTTTTGAATTTATTGAGAAGGGCTAGCGTTTGAGCTTCACGGTCATCCCCTTTTTTTGAACCTTTTTTTCTTTCCTTGTACACCTTTTGCTCTTCTAAGAAATGCTGAACTACAGAATTTTGGGCAGCAAGTGCTGCTTCCTTCTCTTCCTGTTCTTTGAGTTGAGCATCCTGCTCTTGAACTTTGACCTCTGTCTCTTTCTTCATGGATCGCTTGAGCTGGCGGTACTCTTTTCGAATATCTTCCAACCGTTTCGCCTCTGCCAATTTATCGTCTTTGCCCAAAACGTACTCTTCTTCAACTTCTATTTCCACTTTTTTCTCTTTCTTCTTTTTCAGCTTGTCTTTTATGTAACTCAATTGACTTCTGAAATAAAGAATAAAGATATCCAACATTATCCTCTATTCAAAATTCAAATTAAATATCCTTCGTAATCATCGGAGTTACAAAAACTCTGACTAACAGGCTAAAAAATTACTTACTGTATTATTATTTCCTTATCCATTGCCTCCCCCGAGTCTCCATCAGAGTGAACCTGAGGGATGGTGGTCGCTGCAGACTGGAGGTCAATCAGAGCCGGTGTTGAACTTAGCTTAGGGTCATTCATCAAATCGTGACTGGACTTGCTTTTCCCTGTGAAGGTACGATTTACAGCCATCACTTCCCCTTCTTCTTCTTCCGCTTCTTCTCCAAAGGAGAGTAAATTGAAATTCCTGCATTTAATAAAATTCAAGAGTAAATATTTTTTTAACTTATGACGGTTTCCAAAAAAAAACTGTAGAAAAATCTCCATACTTTGTAGCAGATTTTGAAGACTGTGCTTTATCTTTCTTTTCTTGTTTCGAAAGGGGTTTGATTGTCTCACGTGGAACAATATCAGGAAAGGGGTTGCTAAGAATCTTGGCCCTTAAAACTTTGTGAGGATACAATGGCTTTTCATCCTGCAACAAAGTTAGACGGTATTAGGTATTATATTACTAAAGTAGAAAATTGTATACGGGTTGGACTAAGGAGATATACCAAATCAACCATCCCTTCCTCCAACTTGATCATGTTGTAGATGGTGTCTCCGCCGACCTTCCCAAAGATCGTATGCTTATTCTGAAGTTCAGGAGTGGTTCCAAGCGTGAAGAAAAACTGGGAGCCGTTGTCATCTCGACCAGCGTTGGCCATTCCCACCAGCCCTCGTCGAACGAACCTGAGTCTGGAGTGAATCTCATCCTGTACACCAAAGACACCAAGCCAATGAAATGATGAATAAATACAAACTATAAATTTCAAGTTACCTTGAAAGGCTTCCCCCAAATGGAAGTACCCCCTTGTCCAGTACCGGTGGGATCTCCTCCTTGAACTATAAAGCCCTTGACTAGTCGATGAAAGATGGTCTTGTCATAGTAGCCTTCCATGCAGAGTTGAATGAAATTTCTACACGCTTTTGGAGCCTCTCGGGACCACAACTCAATGTCAATCTCCCCCACCGTCGTCTCCAATAACACCTACAACAATATGTCAAACAAATGTCAAATGTTCAAATAATTTTAATGAAGAAATGCATTGCATTCTCACTGACCTTTCCCTCTGTCGGAGGCTCTTGAATATAAATGTTACTCATCCTTGGACCTCGATTGTCCCTATCTCCAAGATTTCTTTGACTTTTTTCGGTATTTCCAAGAAAACCGCAAACCTATTTTTTAGACGGGTAGTGCCAAGGATTTTACTTCCAAGGCCTATACGTATTTTAATTGCTCAAGCCGAATAATTTGTTCTACAGGAGAATTGTTTTAAGGACAAAGTTTTTCAAAAACGGTTTCGTATGTTTTGAAAACTATCTTGAGATCAGGAGAAAGGTAAAAAAATTTCCGGCTCTTGTTGGGATAATCGGAAATATAATTTTGAATATCGTTACTTCCCGCCTTTAATTTTTCCCGGCGAATTTAAAAAGTGAATAGGAAAATGCCCAATCATTCAACTCTTCTGTCCATCATTCACAATTATTTCTACTTTTCAACTTTTAATTTCCACCTAGGAATTTGAAATCGTAGGATTTAAGGAATTTATTATTCTTCCTACCTCCTCTACATTCTCAAGAAAACAATCTTTCCAACCCCTTCTACTCAAATTCCATACCTTTCAGAGAATGGCAGACGACGGTGGACGAGATGAGATGGTCAAGAAGTTTTGTGAAGTCACCGGAGTTGAGGAGGAACGGGGGCGCTTCTTCCTTGACGCTTCCGCCTGGCAACTTCATGTAAAAATTCCTCATGTCACACATGTCACATTCATTCATTCATAAGCTTTATATTGATCTAGACTCTTCTTCTTTGTAGGTGGCTATGGCAGCGTTCTTCGAAGGGGCTGACGAGTCTGGTACAAGTATGGGAGAGGATTCAGAGATCCCACAAGCTACCATCATCCCACCACAACCTATTGCTAAAAAGCCGGTAAAGCCTCCTCCCAGGTCAGTTCGCTTTCAAGTATTTACTGTATTGAGTATCCACTGAAAACGCCCGCAATGACGCTTTGAATGTTTTGTGTAGGAGTGGGATGATGACGATGGACGCCCTACGACACGAGGCGGAAGAAGAAGATAGTTCAGATGAGGATGCGAACAAGCAGGCATTTTATGCAGGGGGATCTACCACAAGTGGACAGCAAGTCCTCGGTCCTTCCAATAAACGTGATGACCTCATCGCTGATATGTTCAAGAAGGCTCGAGAGTAAGTCAAAATGAATTTGTGCAACTGAATTTATGTGGAAAGTGGTGAGAAATGAATCGGTATGGTTAGGCATGGGGCTGAGGAGGTGGAGGCTCCAGCTCCTCAATTTCTCAAGAAGAAGACTTCGTCCACATTCGGTGGAGCTGGCTACAAGTTGGGAGAAACAGAGACGGAGGCCACTCAACTTGTTTCCGGGCCCACCCCCTCATCTTCTGGAGGAGCCACGAGGGAAGTGGTTCTTAGATTGTGGAGTCAGGGATTTACGGTGGACAGTGGAGAGCTTCGAAGTTATCAGGATCCAGCAAACTTGACATTCCTGGGCTCTGTGAAGCGCGGCGAGGTACCTCGAGAGCTCATCCGAGAATTCTCAGGGCAAGAAGTATCCCTCACGATGGAGGACCGACGGACTGAAGACTATTCTCCTCCTAAGCCGATCCTCCGACCTTTTGCAGGAAAGGGGCAAATGCTCGGAAGGTAAATTAGTCTCTACTTGCGTTAATCTCAGCTAATTCTGTGCTCACTTGTATGTGTGATTTTTAATTTTCGGTAGCCCTGCACCTAGCACAGTGTCAAGTGCTCCTCCCAGTCAAGCTGACCGTGAAGGAAACGAGTCGGTTGCTCGTGAACAAATACGTATTCGGGATGGTGAAGGGACGACAAACATTCAGCTCCGACTTGCCGATGGCACTCGACTCGTCGCCCAATTCAACCCATCTCACACAGTCAATGATCTGCATTTATTCATTAACAGGTTAGTGGGTGTGATTGTGTGTTTCCTAAATGCGTATAGTTAATAATTGATTGTGATTGTGTAGAGCAAGACCAGAGTACTCGTCAATGAACTACGTCCTCACTCTATTCCCCAGTACTGAGCTCACGGAGAAGAATAAGAGCCTGAAGGATGCCAACGTCCTCAATTCTGCTCTCGTACAAAGGCTCAAACACTAGGGAAAAGCCTTTGCGTAATCAACCGGTAATATTATAGAAACAATTGAATGAAATCACTCTCCTTCTTCTTTGAGCAATTCTTTGTAATAAAAATCCAATAAAGATGGTTAAAAAAGGGCTATGAAAATGTTTTATTCTCCTTGAGAGGGAGTTGGGATATTATTACTATGAGACGGTAGAGGCGATGGAGGTGTTCCGAACACTTCTAGCACTGAAAGGACATTCCGTAGCCGATCGTACTCGTGTTTGTAGATGAGGAATGAGACGAAGGAAGTGAGAGCTAAGGCAACAATCAGCACCTGCACGTATTTCTTCATCCTTCAAAGAAACAAAAGAAATTGTGGACACTCTGGACTGGACTGGACATTAAACTTAATTTGGCTTACCTGATGTATCGTCAAAATGTCAATGGACCCTTTGCCAGTAAATGCCACGCGTCACACTGACCATGGAATGATGAATGTTAGGAGTTAACGAGAGCTTTGAGTCTTTGGAGATGTAGAGAATAAAATGAATGAATCAAAAGATCCTCCAATAATGTGAAGTGATGGGGAAATGAAAGAACGGGATTCAATAGTAATTAAATGCAATGGATAATTAAATTAATTAACTATGTAAATAATGTAGGCGGCTACGCGACTAGGACCGAACAATGACCCCTGACTCGGATGTCGTGATCCTACCGTTACCGATAGGTCATCTCTACATAGTTAAAGATGTTGACAACTAATGACAACAAGCTCCATGAAGTTTGCATGCATGTTTGTTAAGGAGAATTAAATTCGAAAAACGGTCCACCCCATGTCCACATTGTCCACCCGGCCCAAAAAAATAGTCAACATGTCAACAATGAATGCGTGTCATAAAAAAATTTCCCGCTCTGCCAACAGCGCGTCGTTTCCATTTCTACGGAAACAAAATTAGCCTCTCAAACTTTTTTCGCGCGTTTCCAATCAAAGTCAACACTCGATAAAATTGTAAAAGGGAATTTCCAACTCCGACACCTCGAATGTCAGTGGGAATTTTGGTTTTAAATCGGAAAATTATTAGTTCAAAGTTGAAGGGATGGACAGGGAAGGTGAGTTGGAGAGTGGAGGTGATCCTCTTTACATCGAGCCTAATCCAACTGAGAAATCGATACCCGTAGATCAAGGTAAGGATTTATAAATGTCATTTTTCTTCATTTTTATATCCACCGGTTGTGAATCTTAAGGGGTCTACTAATATCGGCTTTTGTCTCTAAATTATGTCAGTTCGAAATGAAGAAGCTCAAGGAGTTTTCCAGTCCAGTGGAACAGAAGGATCTGGGCTGAGCAGTGGGGGCAAAAAGAAGAAACGAATCCGACATCGACGCAACAAGAAGAAAATTGAGCAATCCAAGGAAGATGAGTTGGAGGGTTCTATTCATAATCTCCAGGTAGACGACTCTCTCTAGCATAGTTAAAGGGTGATGGGTCAGGGGTAGGTCAAGGGTCATGCCACATCCACTGAAATACAATGAAAACCGTGGCAGCCTCCACTCTTGTGTGTTGTAGGTGCAAAGGTTTTGGATTTTTTGGGTACCGTTTAGCGTACAATGAGGGGCTCTGGGTCAGTTGGGTCACTGGGGGCAGTCTTTTTTAATGAGGACACTAAATGCCCGTCTCCATGCCCATGCTTATTATACTATCTCTGCCACAGTTCGGGTAAATCCCTTACTAAGAGACCCTTAGCAATGATAATGATTGCGAATGTTTGATTTAGCAGGAAACTGAGGTGACTTCATCCCCTGCGTCACACTTACCTTCAATTGCCGATGATCAAATCATTCCGTCCGAGCAGATTCCGGATGACCAATGGCCAATCCAAAAAGATGGAGACATTCTCCCTTCCCACGCGTCAACCGAAATTTTAGCACCGTCCAAAGTAATTTTCATGTCCTTGAAAAACGCATTTCAAAGCCTTAAAAGTTAAATTCAAAATGTATGTCTTGGATTTTCGCAGGAGGAGCAACAAGACGTTTCGATTCAATCAATCCTTGCCAAGGCCAAAGAAAACGCGGCATTCCTGCCAGCGGAAAGTGAAACACTACTTTCTGCCTTTCCACCCACTTCAAGCACAAAATTAGAATTCTCGTCTGAGATTAATCCTTTGAAAATCAATGACGCTGCCGACGCTAGTGTTGATTTCCTTGATCAGAGCGAGCAAGGAGGTAATTCTTCAGAAACAATCACGTCAACCACACACCGACTTTGTGATACAGTATCAGATACAGAAGCCAGCCTAGGGGGCTCAGAAATCAAGGGGAATATATTGGACATTCAAGCGTCTTGCGTTCAATTGCTGTTGAACTTGAAACCAGACAAGAAGCAAGTCGTAGAATCTCAGTTAAACGATGTACCCCTTTATGTCTACAATTTTCCATCTCGAACTCGAACTGATCAAATGAGAAATGAGCTGGAGGCTACAGCGACCCCAATCCAACAGATCGCTTCTAATGATAATGAATTCGAGGTAACGGTTGACATTGAAGATAATAAAGCCGGAAGTTTCTCTCAGAGTGGGTCAGAAAATAACGAAATAATTACTTGGCCGCAGGACTTGAATGTTCAAGTCTTTCCAGTTTCAAAATTAGAGGAAGTCGCGGTGACTAAAGTTGAGATAAAGGAAGATGAATGTAACGACCAGGATCCCGCTAAACTATTAACTGCCAAAATCACTGAAATTATGACTCTGGACAATGACAATATGGATACCATGTCAATGAATATCGTCCACGTCAACACGGCTTCTCGTCATGAGTTAGTGAATCAAGATGAAAATGAACGGCCCCAGGACGAAGAGAACGTAGAAATTAGACAGCCGAACTTGCAAACCTTTCCAAACGAAGATATTTCTTCCGGGTGTCCTGACTTCGACCAAATCGAGATGAGTCCAGTATATTCGAACCAGTCACAGTCTCATTTATCAGGGAAAATGGGGGAGGCTGAAGCTGAAACGATGAAAAACCGACAAGAGTTCACCTCTTTCTTGCATCAAGAAAAGGTTGCTGCACCATTTGAAAATTGGAACTCCACCATCAACGATGGACTGAAAACTGAGATTAAAGAATCTGTCCAAATCCCGCAGATTAATCGTTTAAATACTTCGAACACTGAGGAAGAAGAGAAGAGCGTGTGTATTGCAGGAGTCATTGAACTAGTTCCATCAGAGGATTCCATTGAAATCAATTCAATGAAAGATTTCAAATCTCAAGATGAAGATGCGGAAGGGAATTTCGTTGTAAAGGAGCCAAACGATGTTGAATCCTTGGAGTCCGTTCATGGAGGAAGAATGACCTCCCACCAACCCCTTAGTCGCCTGGACAGTGGACGCGAACGACCGGAGAGTCGAGGGAGTTACTGCAACGTCCGACCCACTGAATTCCTAAGAATTGGTACAGCATCTTCAACGTCTTCAAAGAAATCTCTTGTGCACTCTCGTACTGAGGTAAGTCTCCAAATTAAATTGGTACGTAGTTGATTCATAGCCGTTTTAAATAAAATAAATATCATTGGATGGTAGATCGGTGAACCAAAGATATCAATCGAGCCTGAGAACTATGACGAGGATCGTTCCATTGTCACCAAGGTTTCCTTTTCCTCCAACTCATCTCAAGAGATTCTGGACAAGATAGAGCCCGCTCCAGCTGACCTTGGTATCTGATAATCTCCATTAATTACTTTCAAAATTAAGCCGACTTTTAAACCTCTTACTAACGATCAATACTGATGTTTTCAGAAAATGGAAGGAGAGGGGCTGGAACGGCTGTACAGTCCGGAAAAGGTTTCAAAGACTGCCATATCGTTGAAGAGAAACGGCGAGGACCCCTTCGAGCAGAGCACAATGTAGAAGTTCTTCCAAGAGATATATATATAAGATATAAGTGTTGGAGGATTCGGATTCGAGCCAAGGCTGCTGTGCTAATTTGAATTTCATTCGAAGTCGCTCCAAGTCCTCTAAGAAAGACAAGAAAAGTCGATCTCGCTCCATCAAAGACAGAATATCGAGTGTCGCAACTGTCGCACGCCGGACCTTCTCAAAACACTAAATTCTGATGCCCTGGAAGAAAAAAGCGATGCCAAGTCATGTTAGGCTATAAGATTGCACATGTTATCCATTAGTGTCCACCCAGACTCTATCTCAAAATAAATTCAAACCCATACTTTCTCATTACACACGTGGCACATTGAAGATTGAACTAATTAATTAATTATACTTCGTCACATATTTACATAGCTTATTAGGTCTTTTGGGGCACTTGGGGCAGATTATTTGGCCGCATATGGTATTAAAAATAGTGAAATAGATGATCATATATGCTTAAAATAATTATCCCGATTTACGGATGAATTAAACTGTACAAATGGATTATTATTATACGAAAATTGGGCAACTGAACACATTTCAGAATCTCAGTTCAGTTTCTGTTTATGGACATGAGAAAAGCTGTTTAAATGTTATATTCTGTGAGAGTAGAGAGATTCAGATAATTCCCGAATCAAATGCTGAGCTTTAGAATGTCTTACGGATTGGGATTATGATACCAAATACCAAGTTATAAAATCTCATTATGCAGTTAGTACAAAGTAGCTACAGATTCTGTATTTCAATGAATCAAGAAATAGTAGGTAGTAGCATCCAACGGATCAAGTTTAGCTGAATTTTGATTTCTTCTTGGAATCTGAAGACTTCTGGAGACTTTCGTTGGTAGGATTCGTGGATGGATATTGTGGACTTCGACTTCTCTTGGTTGAAGAAGTCCTCCGGCTGCTACTTCGGTGATTTGCCTTTGTCATCGAGTTCCTTTTCCTATCCCTGGAAACTGATCTGGACTTGGACGATCGTTGACGGTGTTTTTTTTTGTTTTCATGCAAACTAGCCTGACCACTGTCTTCACTGTCAGAGTCAGAGGAAGAGTCACACGAGGAGGAGGAGGAGGACGATGAACTGGAAGAACTGGACGAAGATCCGCTCGAACTATCAGAAAATATGCCACTATGCTTTTTGAGATCCACACCATCTGCTACTCTTGCCAACTCTGGAAACTTTGTCTACGAATAAGAAACGAAAGGATTATGAAATCGCGTAATCGGAGTGAACGGGGTTATAGAAATCATAAACGTAGCTATATACCTTAAGGACTCTGTACAGCTTTTTGGAAAGTTTGGGACGTCCTCGAACCGTTTTGTGCCACACGATAGGAAAGTTGGTACGAGAGCAGAAATTCTGAGTGACAGCAATTGTGGTGTCTAAATTAAGGACGACGTGCCACCATCCTCCAGGTACAAAGACCGTTTCTCCAGGACCCTGCAAAATCTCAATCTAAAAGCAAACACAGTCAGTGAAATGTAAAATATAAATATAAAATAATTCATCAATAAAAATGACAACTCACCGGGCAGAATTCCTTGGGCCAGTCAGGTTTTTGAGTTCGAGGATAAATGACGTTATACCAAGTGATTGCTTCATCCTGCTGTTTCCCTCCTTCTTCCTTGGTCACTTTTAGGATTGACTGTAGACCAGAATTAGACACAACTTATAGGACTTGAGTAATTGAATAAAGTAGTGTAGACTAAATAATTTAAGGAGGCTGCCTACCTTGGGTGCATTGGTTGGAAATAGACACCATCGCTTGTGTCCACGAATAAGGGAATTCCAGGCAGAAGTTCCCAGGGGGTCGATATGAATCCCTGTGCCCGATCGTGCAGATCCACATACAAACCTTTGAGTAGACACATTTATGAGAATTCAGACTGTTGGATTTGTAAATTTCTAAACTGAGTTTCTTACCATCGATACGGTGGTCTTCTGCGCTCTCCGGCCTGTCAATTCATAAATGGTCTCTAAATTAGCTCGTTACATTTTTAGAGCAGTGTTTGAGGAGAAGACTTCAAAAGACTTACATATTGGAAAAGGTCATCCCTAAAATACTTTGGAATGTCGTAGTCGTCGAGTAGTCGCTTTCTTCTGGGATGATCTCCATAGCTGCTGTCGAATATGTAGAGAGGACTATCATCTTGGGTGGAGAGCATGTAGTCCACGTAGTACTTCATCTTCAGCTTCACACTGTACCCTTCGTTGTCCTCTCCACACTTGAACTTTTGGTTGCGGAACTTCTTGGCCAACCTCTGAAACAATTCATCTCAAGGGTCACATCATATGCGTCAAGAGTCAGTTGGGTTTCCCCTGTGGGACATGCCAAGTTAGCTTAGTTACCTGAGCAGTCCATTTCTGGTTCGCTTTCCACTGGTCCGTGGCCCCAAGGATGACGCAGGGAAGATAGGGTCGCTCATAGAGCTCTATAAACTCTTGGGTGGTGACGTCATTGACATGAATCCGTGGGACCGAAGGGCTCTGCTTCACAGATGACAAGCTTATGTCAAAGTTGAGAGAATAATTCTCCTCTGTCCACGCCCCATTCCATTTCAGCTCTAAAATAAAACCCAACCAATGTAATTCAATTTCAAACGGCCAACTATTTATCTACTCTCTTCTTAATCTTAATTGATTGTCATTATTAAATTATAAGTACAAACCAGGTCTGGCTTTCCTCTTGGCTTCGTCCACCCGTTTTCCTGTCCGGTAGTCCAGCTTCTCTTCCTCCTTTTTATTCGAATCCTCCCGTCCTTCCATCCCTTTAGTCAATATATACTACAAATAATCCAATCTCAAACCTCCACTAGTACTCAAAAAGGTCAAGGGTGTGCAAAATAAATTAGACAGAAGGACAGGGTCAGTCAGGCAGGGTCAACCGCACAGTCCAGTGTGCAGTGAATCGAACTTGTTACCGAGAAGTAATACAAGTTAGATAATTTGAAATTAAGCGGGCATAGAAACGTCATTGAAATTAAGGGGTAAGATGAGAATAAAATAAACCGAACAATGTCCCCTTAAGGCAGCCTTTGATGCCCTTTAATAAAAAATAAAGGGCCAAGGGGGCCCTCTTCCCCGTCATTCTTCTCCTTTTCTTAAAGGTGAATTAATCCATGCGTAATTACTAGTAATTAGAGGTTAAATAGTTGATTAATAATTGTGTGTATGAGAGGAGGGTGGTGATTGGGTGTGGAGATTGGCGGGCTTGTGTGTGGTCCAATAGGAGTGAGGTTTGGGGGCGGGAAGAAAGGAATCGATACTCAATCCCGCTTGTTCCTTTCTATGCATTTTGATTGTGTGAAGAGACGAGGGAGAGAGGCTGAAAAACTGACGCCAAACTCGAAAGGAAATCTTCCCATCCTCACTCACTCACCGACTCCCAGTTCGCCCAGATTATTCTCGCCACCACCACCACTGAAATATACAGAGGACCCTTAACTGCTCCTATTTACAACCACTCCTGACAACAAGGTAAGATGATAAGGGACCTTGTCCTTAATTTTACCACATTTTTTAATTAAATCCCAAAATATCCATTCTTTGCAAATTAATTGGGGAAAAAGTGTGAAAAAGTGTACATTTCACCCCAGTGTGGAGCAATGGCGTCATATGGCCCTCTCTCCTAACTCAAAGTCCCCTTGCTAATTAATTTATTCCTCCGCGGCCCTTGGAGATAAAAATTATACAAAATATGTGGAGGGATGAGGAGGAAAGGGGCTATGGACCCTTCCTCTCAGAAAAATTCTCCCATTTTTCTATCGACTAGGATAAATTCGGGAAAAAAGGCAATTAATATTTATTCCATCTCGGACTTTGTGTTGGAAAGAGAGGGAAGGCATTTTGCTTCCTCGCTTCCCAAAATCTTTCACTCTCCCTCTCACACGGACTACAAAGCTCGGAAATAGTCAACCACTTTTTTTATATTTTAACTCATCCACACTTATCACACACCCTTGACATTTTTAGAGGTCAGAGGGAACTTTGGAACATTTTATACACGGCCCCCATTCACCTTTTTTGCCCCCCATATTAATGTTTAAAGGGAGGAATTAATTCACAACCACTGTGTCACACTACCCCGTTGTTCAACTTTCCCAACTGTGAGTCCAATAATTGACACATTTTCACCTTTCCCCTTTTCAACTGTGAACTGGAAGGGAAAACTTTAGGCTCCCTTACCGCTCCCTTATTCACTAGGACCAAGGGATTCTTTTCTTATCAATGTGACTAGCACAATTAGTGGGGCAATAGGACATATGTCCAAAATCCAAGGAGTTAAAAAAAAATAAGGGCATAAATTGCCGAGCTTAAAAAAACCGTATCATAGACCCTGATTATCCCAGAAATTAACGTTGTGGGGTAGGGAGAGGAGGGGTTTAAGAATAACATTGTAGGATAGGGCGTAAAAAATCATCGCGTCTCTTGTTTGTTTGTGAAAAGGAGAAATCATGGCAGATGAAGAGCCAAAGAAGCGCGGACGCGGTCGAATTGCCAAACCTGAAGTAGCGGCAAAGGAAGAGAAGCCGAAAGCTGAGAAGCGAAAGGCCACCCCGGCCGCCAAGTCCGAATCCGGAGAAAAGGACGGAGCCAGCCCTGCCAAGAGAGGACGAGGTCGCCCAAAGGGATCTGCCCGAAAGAAGGGAAAGGCAAAGGCAAAGAAGGTTCCTATTATACACAATTAAAATCTCGTGAATGCCGTTGGTCAAGAGTTATGATTTATTTTTTGTTCTAGGCGTCCCCTGGAAGTGGCGCAGGTCGAGGCCGAGGTCGCCCAAAGAAGGCAGAAGAGAAGGAGCAGTCGAGCGGGGCAGAAGAAGTAGCCAGCGACTAGAAAAAAGCGCTCTTCACCAACCAATTAGGATTAAGGAATCCGTGTTTTAGCTAGTTAAACTTTTCTTACTCTTAGAGGATATGGGGACGAGAAGGTTTTGGCGGTTTTTATTTTACTCACTTGACCATCCCTTGGTTATATCCTCGCTTTTTTTCTACAAAGTCCCTTCCAAATGACTAGGGTGACACTTGCAATGTCCCCTTCCCTAGTATTTAACACTTCTCATCCCCACCATCCTTTAATTTCCGTGCCCGAGTGGGCTAGATCTGTTAAAATATTTTAATTAGGAATGACTTTATTGGATTGGATTCCCTTGATTTTTTTATGATTAGTATGATATAATAAATTTCATGTGGCTTTATGTACGTCTGTGTGGTTGTGCATGCAGTCATTCCGTCTTCGTCTCATCAAATTTAATCAGATCAGTCTTTGCATTTATTTTCTTCGTTCGTTTTTGACATAAAATGTGTGGTCTTCTGTGCCACTATCTGCTCGCGAGTCATTTCAGATGGGAGCCGAGGTGTTTAGGAAGGAATAAGAATCGGTGGGGGACACATAGAATATTTAAGGGATTGCCTTGACTACTTCCCTAGTTAACTAAGTGTATCACCAATTAGGAGAGGCCAACATTTACTTCCAACAACAAGTAACACACCAGAGAGTTCAGAATTCTAATGATTTTTAGGGGTTGGACAGGCTTTGTCCTATTTGGAAGCACCATTACTTAAGCAATTACAAGACAAGCCTACACACGCTGTACACTAAAAAGACTCTAATTAATATTTACAATCCCTTTTCCCTCAATATCAAAATACCTCACTCTCACAATCCAACACTTGAAAAAGGTGGTCCATATTTTCTAATAAATATTCCAAACTTCCAAAGTCCAGGACACAGTGAGTAACTTGATCCGTCAATCATGGGAATATTATACAGATGCACAGCAACGAGGCGAAAAGCACCTTTGTACACACTAGTTGACACTAGACGCAAGTTATTAAATACAACTTGCTTCCAAAACAAAGCTAGCTCAAAAGTGAATTGTTGGAGAGTAACGAATAATGAGGATGATTGGGAAGCTCAAGTGCTTCGCTTCATAAATGGCTCTCTGCTGACTAGTTCACATATTCCCCATCTCCTCAGCTCTCTTATTTCCAAACGATGCGAGCTCTCAATCAATCCGTTGAACAAAAAAGTTTTCAGATCAACAATTCCATCTATTGTTGTTGGTGAGGTGGGTAGTTTGATGGACTGCTATTCCCAGGCTGAGTTCCGTAGCTCATCGTACTCCCTGCACTCCGAGTCACATGTCCCCCCATTGACCACTGCTGAGGGGGGTACATCATCCCACCTGGGTTTCCATTCGGGATGAACCGCATTCCTTCTTGCATGTACGGCTGCATCCCTACATAAATCATACATTCATCAGTCCAAGTGCAAATTAAATAGCAAAAATCGATGAAATTCAAAGAAAGATCCTTGAAATTGCAAAAGTGTAAAGATAAGTAAACTAAGTTTCTAATAGTTCGTACCCATGAAGGTGTGGGGCTGTACGTAGTAGCTGGCAAAGGCGGGATGGTAGGCTGGAACAGAGTTGCCGGCAGAAGGATGAGGCATAATTGGTCTGAAGGCTCCGTTGGATGAGTGGGCGAATCCATAGTGATAAGGAGAGATCTCGACGAGACCCATCGGAGGGATCCCAGAAGACATCCTCGTCGGCGTTTCAGGAGATGAGCCAGGGCCACTCTTGGAGCTCACTTCCGGACTATCCATTGACTCCAAAGGACCTCCTCCCATGGGACAATTGGAATGTTCAGAGGGGGGAACTGGTGAGAAAGCCGGAGGGCCGGGTGAGAGGGACGGGGAGGGAGAAACGCTTCGACCTTCACCACCACTCCCAACGTAGTTATGCACATTCTGCACATGCTCCTGGTAACTTGTCACTTGCAGGGGGAGGTTCAGATTCTGTAAATTTGGGTTGCTTTGGTTAGGGAGGTATCCCATCCCAGTGATCGGATTCACCATTGCGTACTTGGCCAAGTGTTGCTGAAATTGAAGATTCTGTTGCTGTCCACTCGGAGCTGGATTCGGTATGAATGCTCTACCCCCAGGAGCTCCGTACTGGGCCATCATGGCTGCTGCAGCTTGTTGCTGAGCCTGAAAGTAGTGTTGCTGAGCTTGTACGTGTTGCTGCTGCTGCTGACTTGATTGAGATTGTGCCGCGGCCTGAGCTGCAGCCGCGGCCGCTGCCGCAGCTAATCTCGCCTTCCGTCGCTTCAAAAATATATCAAACTCAATTCGATGTTTCCTTCTCATCTCCTCTTCCTCGAGTTTGTGCCTGAAATTAAATTAATTTCCCCTTCAACTTCTGCGGACTTTTTGAAAGGCATTCTACTGAAATAAATAACCATACTTGGCCAGAAGTTCGTGATACTCTGGGTCACTTTCGTAAGAGCGCCGCCCACTGCGTCCTTCCCCAGCCGATGGCTCCATTCCCGGCTCCTCTTCAAACTAAAATGAAATAAAATAAAATTCTCAAGTCATTCCAATGGATTAATTTTAGTACAACTAAAAACATGTGTCAGTTGGAGTTAAATAAAATTAATGCGACATGGAAAGCCCATTTTTAGAGATATGTTTTTATGCTAGCAAAATTGGTGATGAGTTGGGATCTTGGGATGGAGAGTGGAAAAGGTAATTGTGAGAAGACGACATTGGAGCCTCGTAAGCTTTTGGAGGCCCACGCTATGGTGTGTGATATACGAGGAGAGATTTCCTCTACAAAACTTTAATGGGATCTAGAAGCGTCTATGATTTTTGTGTGACTGCCACCGCATCCCCAGCAAGACGGACATCCCAGGACCCTTCTTACCATGTAATAATACGGCGCAAGACGGCCCCGCTCCTTCTCTTTAAGGAACTTTAAGAGCCCAGGGTCATTGTATGCTGAGATTGTTGGATATGGCGGGTAGGGTCCGATCGTTTTATATCCACTGGAGGAAGGAGACCCCGACCTCATACTGTACCCTTGATGACTGTTGTATGAACAGTCCTTTCCTAAATATTCTTCTTCACTGAAGGGACTCTCTTCCTCTTCCACTTCCCTTGATGTGAGGCCCAAGAAATTGTTCCGCATCTCTTTCAAGTCGGGGCGATTCCCAGGGGACGTCCCATGCACTGTGTGATACACCTCGGAAAATCCTCCCAGAGGCGGATGTCTCGGTAAGGTCAAAGGGTTGGGGCGGAAACCACTCAATTCTTTCTCCGCCAAGTTACAAAGGGAGTGTGTTTCCTTTAATTTTGCTTTAAGCAGAAGGACAGGGTCGTCCGTGAGGCGAACAGAAGTGGAGCCCATCATTCGCGTCTTCTGTCCACAATTTCGAGTGGAACTCGGGGGCTTGTAAGAACCTTTTAGCCCATAAATTCCATACGTCTCATCTTCAGAGTCTGACATGGAAGTCTCTTTCTTGGGTAAGGGGGGTCGCATAGGTAGGAAATTAGGTCGGTAAGAAGGGGGAGATCCTGGAGGTAATTTACTCGGAAGGAGGGGATGAATTGTCTGGTAGTACTCCTTCTCATCTCTGTAGTCTCTGAAATAGTCTGGGGGAAGTCGGGACCTTTGAAATTCATCATTACTCCTGGTTGAAGGGAAATCGGAGGCTAAGGGACTTATAGGGCTCTGAGGCTGTGGCTCAGGGCTAGATTCCTCACATCTTCGTAGGTCGGCACAAGACCTGGCAAGGGATTTCATAGACTTGAGATTCCTTTCCTTGAAGGGCATTGAGAAAATTTCGTTCAGTCTTGAGGGAAGGTCAGTGATACTTCGACTCGTCATCTCTCCCTTCGAGGGCAGAAGGGAAGAAAAGGAACCAGTTCGGTTCCCCATTTCGGTTTGCTTCACAAGAGGGGAGGAGGGAGGACTTGGCTCAGCGGACAAAAACTGCCGCTCTGACTCAATACTCGAAGAAGGAGAGAAAGGAAGATGAGCCCGGATGACTGAAATCTTCCGTCTCCGACCCTTGAGTTGGGGTGGCTCAACACTTGAAGCTTGAGACATAGCCAAATTGCCATAAACATGAGAGAAGGAAGGAGAAGAGACACCAAAGGAGACACACCCACCACTTTGCTAACACCACAAACATCCAAAATAAAAATAATAAAATAAAATAATAACTCAAGATATCAGATTTAGAGAATTTAGAAATCTTCATGCATCCATCAAACATAGCACAGAGAATTCCTTTGTCAACAGAAAAAGAATTGCTGGAATCATTTCATCTCTGGAGACCAATGATTCCAACCTTTTCTACACACATCCATCACAAACAATCAATTCAGCAAAACTAAATTAAAATAATTTCGTACTTTTCAAAGTAACGAACAAGAATCTTTCTATACCTGACTCGTCGATAATGAAGAAGAGGGTCGATTTTCAGAGAAATTCTGACCATCATTTTCCACTGGGTTCCCATACATTTGATTGTTGAGGGATTCTCCTCCTTGCATTCCACTCGTCTCCAGCATAACCTACAAATACAATCCAATTCCTCTAAATAAAGCCAAAAATATTAGAGTTGAGTGTTTAAAGGCAATGAAGTTTGTACAGCAGGGACGCCAGAAGAGTACAGAGAGGTTGGATAGCCTTGATGACTCATGAACTGAGGATACTGTTGCTGGAAGTACTGCTGTTGGTGCTCCATCCCTCCTCCCATGTAACTTCCAGGAGGAGGTCCCATTTCTTCACAAGCCATAATTTGTCCACCGAACGTATTTTGCGTTCGAGTAAGGTCAAGAGTTGTGGGGGGGATTTCACTAGGCATGCTCATGTCACATAGTGACACAGTTTCTTCAATTTCTTCAGGCTTGTGAGTGACGACACTGAACCGACCCCTTCGAACTGCTTTGACTTCCGGTACTCTAGCTCTTAGATCTCGAACGCCTTGATTAAAATCCTCTACGCTATTACTGGACACGGAGGCTTCAGCAGTGGAAGGAAGTGTCGGAGCATGACTGCTACTCAAACTTTGAGGATGAGTTACCATTTGAAGTTTCTGCTGGAGATCCTCAAACGTAAAAGGGCCACTTTAAATTACAAAATGAAGAATTAGAATTAGAATAATCCAAACTCTTCAAATTTTAGGATCAACAGAAATGAGAAACGAACCTATCCGGCTTATCCACAGAGCCTTGCTGCATTAATGACTTCCTATTCTCAGTGGGCAAAAGTGTCGTCTCTGGAGTATATTGTTGAGGCGTTCCAAGCTGTTCTTGAATGATGGGCTGATCAGGTCCAGGAGGGAGGCTTATGTTATTAATAATATTAACTCCACCTGTCATCGTTTCATCCATTTGAGGGAGAGAATGAGTCTCCATATTAAGATCGACAGTAGGGGCATTCACCACGGTCATTTGCTGGTCATCAACCATATGAATATTCGAATGAAAAGGCTGCTGAGTCTGAGTAGGTTCAAAGTTCATTTGCTGATTATGATCAGTATGCAATTGAGTGGATTGTCCACCTTGTTGGTCAGAGGGGTAGTTGGGTAGAGGTGTCATAGGGAGGAGGACTTGAGCTGACGGTGGCACATCATTCACAGGGGTGACTTTAAATCTCGATCCCTTGGACGCAGAAACCGTCGGCTAGTCAATAAAAAGAGAACGCGTTACTAAAATTCAACTCATGACTGAGATTAGAAAATAAGGAATGGGTTACTTCTTGGCAACCACTTCTCTCCCAAAAAACCTCTAGCTCGCAAGAGAACAAGTGAATTCGTGATATATAAATAATTAATTGAACCTGGAGAGAGAGGGAGGAGTCGGGTGAGTCGTTTTGATCAAACGACATTTCGTATTCCTCTTCACGAAGACAAGTCAAGGTAAATCCTTCGGAAAGCTTTGACAAAAAGAGAAAGGAAGGGAAAATTCAAGCACCATCACCAAAGTTATTCTCAATTAAATCTCAATTAAGAGCAAAGCACCCACAAGTTAGTCAAATATTATTAGAAATCAAAAGTATGGAAACCTTGTATTGATTCTCCGTCTCAAGTCCTCCATCAGAGGTGGCCAAAGCTTTGTCCATAGGATGACGGACAACCGGCATTGTCCCTGGCTTTTCTCGTACTTGATGCATAATGTCCTCAACCATTTCCACGAATATCTCAGAGTGAGATTCAGACAGCAAATTCTCTGCCACAAGATTCTTCGCCACATCCACCGGCACGAGATCTTCACAGTCGAATTTAAACGTCACCGTCTTCTGCTTACCCGTCTCTAACTGACACTCTACAACCGTCCCATTCACACTCAATAGCGTAAGCTTAGGACCCTTGTCTCCCGTTTTTCTTCGTCTTGCCAGCTTTTTCTTCTCTGCTCGACGCTCCGCTTCTTCTCCATTCAAATCTGCCACCATGCTGCAAATACACAACGTTTCAACGTTTCATCCCAATTTCGTCGAGAAAAAAACGCTCAAGTCAACTCGCAACTGCAATCGTACCTTTCAGCATGTTGAAGGGACTGCTCATGCATCCCTTGTTGATCAGATGGAATACATGGAGCAGATTGTGGGACTCCTGGAGGGATCCCTCCTTGCTGCATCATTGCTTCAATCTGTTGCTGCTGAAACCTTTGAGCACTCACGATATCCAACTGCAAGATATCAGAATTTAATTAGTAGCGTAGAGAACTTTGACGGAAGGAATTGTTGGTCGGAGATAGTTTGGGTGATTATAAGATACTCTATCCGCATAACCTACTTGCAACTTAATGGAAGAAGCTTTATTTTTAATACTGCTGGCAAGGGAGGAGAGCGAGAGGGACAGGGTGTCGTCGCCACTTTTAAACTCAAGAGTTGGATTAGTAGTGTGGGTGGAAGAGTTGGAGGAATCTTCTTCGCTCTCTTCTACACCGGACTTGTCATCTTCCTTCTGAGGGAGTACGGAGTTCGTCTCCTCATTCTTAGTGAGCTTAAGGAGAGAATCTCGTCGCATGGATTCTGAGACAACAGAGCCTCGTCTACTCATCTCTCCACTATCCGTCTCTTGGCCTCCTGGAGCTCCGAATTGTATTCGAACTCCACAAGATCCACTGGAGATGTAGTCACCTCCGACTGAGGGCTCCTCTGTATGATGACGATGGAAAAACTCTTCACTCTGTACCATCCCATTCATTTCTGGTAGATTGTTCGTCTCGGTAGATCGGACCCCGTTCACGTTAGATTTACTAACACAGGAGGAAATGAGGGTCTGAAGTGAAAAAGCCCAAACCAAGGAATGTAATCCAAGACAAAACCGAAAAATAAAAATAGAAAATCGGATTTAATGCGTTAGGTTAGGTTAGGGTGGGTTAGAATGGCCAAACCATTAGCACACCATTAAAACTACTAGCAACTGTGAAGTAACCTAGAGAAAAGATTACCTGTGGTGGACAATCGTTAGTTGTGTTACTGTTATCAAGCCTTGGCTCTGCGTGCGAAGAAACATTGGAATCCATGACTAGTGACCCCAGCGTCTCAGTCTGCCCAACTGAGGTGACACTTTGAGAGGAAGAGATGTCATCTCCAACTGTCCCCAACGCCATGGAGTGACTTACAGGGGAGCAAAGGTCATCTTTAATGGAGAGAGTATCGGAAGTAGGAGTGGAGATTTCCGTCCCTTCCATTAGAGAACTAATACCAGTAATACCTGGTCTCAACGTTCCAGGGATCATCTGGAGAGAGGAAGAATGTCAAGTGGAAACCAAATCACACCACACACCGTACCGTTAGTAACTCTACCCACACACCACTTTCGAATTCCCTCAATTTTATTAGTTACATATGCGTGAACTAAAAGTATGAAGATTTATCCCAATAATTTTTAGTACCTGTTGCTGAGGATGCATAGGAAGGACCACTCCAGGGTTTCCCACCAACTGCTGAGTCATAAACATTTGAGGGGATGTCTGAAAAGTGGCAAACTGAGGGTGGTCCCCGACACTGATGTACGAAGTACCCGAGGTATTGAACACACCTCCTGTCTGAGGTGGCGGACCTCCGGGGGAACCAAACGGACCAGTCCCCACAGGGAATGCCTGGGTTAAGTACCCTTGCGTGTACATAGGCTGCTGCTGCAATTCACAATCAAACACAGTGTTACACAGTAGAATCATCAACAAATTCTCACTCTTTCAGATCAAAGAATTCAAAGGGTCGTCTTGATTTCTGACCTGTGGCTGCAGGTAAATTGCTTGTCCTTGCATTAGATGTTGATGATCTCCAGTCTGCATGGTTACATAACCAGACTCCAATTGCAGATCTGTCAACACAAACGACATGTTAGGCAAGATAGAGAAGAGAGAGACTCTCATAGATCACAGGAAAGAAGGGTTGAAGAAATGACGTAAATAGAACGAATTGGGTAAAAGGAAGAAGGATCTGACCATGTAAGTGTTCCGGGTAGTGGGGATCAGTACTAGTAAGGGAATGAACTTGGGGGTCCATACTCTGTATGTGAGTGCTCGAAAACTCACTGAGGATTTGGTTCTTTCGACGCTCTTCTCGCTCTCGAACTAATCCTGACACTTGACTTTTCAGCATTTTCCCAACCATTTTACTATCCTCCTCGACCAACAGCCCTGTCTTTACCTAAAAAACATATCAATTTTATTTCCGTTCATACAGTATTGTCCATTTATGCTTACCATTTCTTGAGCCACTTCATCTGCATTGTCATTCTCTACATCAAACTCAAACTGGATGGCTTCATTCTCCTTGTACTTGTTACTCCGTTTTTTGGGGTCAACAACTCGAAGACGAAACTCGACTTTGGTCACATCCAGATTGAGAGCATCTTCTCTGTTCACTAACTCGATTTTCAGTCCTTGCTCCTCTGCAAAAAACTCGTGACTGAGTAGCCTCTTAACACTGGGCCGATCCTCCCTAGTCAGTCTAATACATTGGTCTATTATCTCTCGAATCTCACCATGCTCTATCTTTTCGAAACTATTGGGTCGAACCCCCTGGAATAGAGAAAAAGTACTTTCAATTAAAACCCCAGAAGACCTAGAAATCCTCCTACAATCCCACTACTTACAGAAATGACTTTTTTGTATATTTGAGCTGGGCCAGTACATTCTGAGTAAGGGTACTCTGACGTGGCCATCTCGAGCATGCACATCCCGAACGCATACACGTCCACGCTCTCATCATAATGCTCTTCGTACATCTCTGGAGCCATGAATTCTGGGGTGCCAATGATTGACTTGGCAAAGGAACGGTTTTTCAGAGTCGCCAGTCCAAGATCGCCAATTTTGACGGATCCGGTGGTTCCGGAAATGAAGATGTTATCACATTTTAAATCCCGGTGAATGATTGGAGGGGTGCGAGAGTGAAGGAAATACAGTCCCTTCAGAATTTGTCGGCACCATGACTTGAGGACTTTCAAATTTATCTTCTTGAACCGACGGAGGTACATTTTCAGAGTCCCTGACGTCATCAGCTCCGTCACGAGCACAATGTACTTTCTTTTGTTGCTCGGCATTTCCCAGTAGTCGTAGAAGCGGACGATGTTCGGATGCTGTAGTCCCTGCATAATAAATTCACAACCACAATTTGTTTACCTTCATTTGCCATGATACGTAATACCGTACTACGTATCATCATCTATCTCTCAGACAAACACGTGACTGTCCTCACTACATTCGAAATCTTATTTTTTTCATATTATTTAGACCATCATAATTAATAACTCATTATACTCTCGTCATTCCCTTTCTAGTTCGACCTTACTATGTACCAAGGGCACTAATTCTACCAATCTGCTTACCTTGAGCATCTCAGCCTCCTCTCGAAATCTCTGCCGTTCAGTCTTACTCAATTTCTTCTCCTGAAAATGAATGATCACAAGGATTAGGCCTAGGCCTTATTTGAACTATTTTAAGGTGAGATGTGCGATTCTGACCTGAAGCTCGCACCATGCCACTGACACACCGGTCTGAGTGTCTAGTCCTCTGTAAACGGTTTTAAAACTCCCTCGTCCGATTTCCTCATCGAATTTCAGGTATCGTCCATCAGGACTGACATCGACGGCTTCATCTTCCCCCTCCTCAGTGTCACTCCGCTCCCTCTGGGGCTCATGACTTGTTGAGGGGTCCTCAGTGACCTTGCTCTTCTCAGGCTCACTCTCCTCCTTCTTCTCCTCCTCCTGCTGTTCACTGGAAGGGCCTTCTGCAGGGACGGTCTCTGATGGACCCTGGGCCTCTCCACCTTCCATCTCTCCTTCCTTGGCCTTTAGAAGTGAAGGGGCTCGAGTTTCTTCAGAAATGGGCTCCAAGTCACTTTTATCCACCTCCCCAGGAGGATCGTCGGGCAGAACGTTATTGTTGGCAATGTTATTCGCCAACTCGTCAGGGCAAGGTCCGGCCTCACTCCTACTTCCCTCATCTCGAAGGGAAGGAACCTTGACCTTTTCCGACTCCGTTGGCTCTGCTTTGATAGGCTGTCGGAGGGGACTCCTACTAAAAGGCACCCTCGTTGAAGGGCTCAGCTGACTTTCTGATCCTCCGTCCACTGTCTGTCTCCGGACAAGAGGGGAACCCACTCTGACGGAATCTAGAGTTGAGTAGCTCCGACGACTTTGCACTCTTTTCGAAACATTTCTAAAGGACACATTGACAAATATTAAATCAATTTCAGACGACGATGCTTTTGAATACTTTCGATGGTTAGATAATGTGTTTGCACTCAACCACTACTGATTGGCACTACTACGTAAGTCCATTGTAACAACAATCACTACACCCTACTCTAGATAGCTACACTGTTTGGATTTTATAGTGTATAGTCACAAGAGGACAGAGAGAGTGTGTACTATAGCGTAGTTCGTTTCCAACTGTGAAGCTGTGAAGTGTGAGGAGAGTCTGTCTCATCTCTATTCTCTAACCCTTTCCTTGTGCCTTGGCATATACGCGGAAGAGAGAGAGACCACTCCAGTATCGCAGTATCTTATGTTTAGCAACTAATCCCACCGACAACTAATAACTAATTAAACTATTTAGTAATATAATTAGATTTAACCTCAACCTCTTTTCTGAGTCGTTCGAGTCCAATTGCTTATATTTCAAGCTTAGGGGGAGGAAGGGGGATGAAAGAGCAGAATTTAGTGCCTCACAATAGGCAATCAGTAAAGAGACTAAATCCTGTCAAAAATCAAATAATTCTAGTATGACCTGGGATCTAGAGGTCAAGATGACCTAGACAGGGGGCAGTGTGGGTCTGCTACAGGATAATAATCGTTTCATTCACCGGACACAACGACACGACCTACTTTACTGTGTCACAGAAATTTAAAACTCCACGCCTCTCTCAGAGTTCAGAGATCACATTTTCTACCTATGACCTAAGACCTAACTGTTCGACAGGACTCTTGAGCCCATCCAAAATAGTTGTAGGCCTATTGATCTTGAGCCAACTTAAAGTTAACTGACCGCTGACGAGTTCGCAATTCGCATGACGCACGCCAACGTTATTTTTTATGAATGCATTTGAGAAAGTTGTTGACACTACGAAAATTATAAAAATCAAGCTCCTTCAAGCTACCCACTTTCTCATCGACTACCGAGGGGAACACAATTTCAAAAAGTTTACCCTACACCAAATAAAACAAATTTAGAGCCTGTGTGAAAAAATACCACACGTCACAAAACACGTTTATCGTTTATGTGGTCAATCAATCAATGTCATGGAACCTTCTATTTTAGACCAGTCAAATATTAATTTTAGGACATTGACTGACCACGTACGTGTGGTGTGGCGTGTGGACATTTTTAAAATTGGGTAAAAGGCTTAAACTTAAAACTTAAAAGGCTTCAATCAAAGATTTAAATTTTCATGCAACGATGACCTATGCACCATTCCCTTAGACAGTAATAAGTAAATGATCAAAGGGTTACTTGAGAGGAGGCGACAATGGCGGAGTGTTCACATGGCAGTTCTGATGTCTGTCCCTGTGAGAGGCGGTGGTGGTGGTGGTGGTGGTGCTGGTATTAGCCCCCGTTTTAGTTTGGTCAGGTGGAGCTGACCTCCGTCGATCCCTTAACTGATCTTTACTACTCGTCACACTCCCCCCTACAGCACTCACTGACCTTTTCTGGGTCGAGGGGGTAAATACTCGGCTCCGATTCGTCCCACCTCTGCTCACCCTCGTCGTAGTCGGCTTGTTGTCACTTATCGGCGTTTTCACTCCACCGCTGATCTTCCCAACCGGCTCAGGGTTTGAGGACTGAGGAGACTTGCCTCTCAATTTGCTGCTACTATTGTCCAGCGCCCTTGTCGTCCCCGTCACATCCGCCCCATTATTATTTCCAACAGTTGGACAAGAGGGTCGGTTCTTGATCATCGCTCTCCTCTGAACATTATCTTCTTAGTCCGATTTCTCTAAGTCTTCGGTTGGAGAGGGTGGGAGTGAGGTCTGAGTTGTGTGATGAATATTCCCGGCCGGATACAGATTTCTCGATTTCTCCGGAGAATCGGGAGGAACGAGGACAGAGAGAAATCGATACACAAGGGCAATTCCCCACCACTCAATAAGAGTGACGAAATAACCCCGCCCACCTTACGATTTCAAAACTAGGCAGCACTATCCTCATGAACTCGTCACTAAGTCAATTTATTTTGCACAGTTTTCGAGTCTTTTTATATTTTTAAAACTATTAGTCACCCCCAAAAGACTGAAGGAGACGAGTGTCGGATTCAATGGGTAGGGTACAGATTCAAAACTCCCGGTCATCTCACATTTATAAACTCTCTCAACACTCCCCAAAATATCCAACCACCAAAACAATCTTATGAATGCTACATGCTACTCGTGCTCATCAAGATAAGTTGACACGCGCAAAGGTCAATGAAGAAGGTCAAAATCAAACCTTAGTAAATATCATTGACTTTCTGAATGATAATTTTGGATGGACATGTCCCCTCTGTTCTCTGCAAAAATCATGTACAACTTCCTCATTTGTCCCTCTGACCTTAATTTTATTTCCTTTTCGAAAATGACTTTAAATGACATAATTAAACTTATGCAACGAATATTCGAATACAAATAATCCATACAACTAAATCAACTAATTAGACTAAAGTAGTAGCTAAAATAGCAACGCCTCGTTCGTAGAAACTGTACTTGTCCTGTTGTTTCACCATCTTCATGTCCACAGTGAAGAGGAGCTCATCTCTCGTCGAATTTAGATACACCGGAAGGACAATCTTCTCGTCCTGAACAGTCCCCTTAGGATCTTGCTTGATCCAAGTCAGGGCAACATTCGGAAGGTCACTCAACACATCTGCCGATAGTTGAAGCCCATCTTTCCATGCTGCTCCTTGCAGCTTCAGACCAGTTATTACAAAATTTTGATTATTTTTGCCACCAACTATCAACTCTAAGATCAATTCCTCAACCGACCTAAAACCATGGACAAATCGTTTAGGAAATCAGCATTCATTTTATTAGACGCGACGATTATGATTTTATGACATTGTGAGAGCGTACCATCCATTTGCCTGGGCCACGCACTGTCTTGTAGCTGTAAAGTAAGCTTCCGGATTCAAGAGCCCTCCAAGCCATACCGGAACTCCCTGTCAAAAAAATTAACAAGTGAGTACTCTATTGAAATCCTTCAAGTTATGAAAATAATAGATAAACTTACCTCAAGTTGTTCTACTCCTTTCAGGTGAACGGTCTGAGAAATGTTGATGAACTGATCAATACGAAGGGAGAGATCGTTTATCCAACCTATGACGGTACATCCTCTAGGGACTGGGTAGCGTCCTATCCAACTGTCAGGAATTATGCCCCGGACAAGGTCTGAGATGAGCTTCCTGTGATATGCTGTCTGCTTCTTCTCCCCCTGTACACAAAAGGTTGGGTTAGCTAATTCTCTACTGAATATGCAAAAGTCAAACCGTCTTCAACTCATTACCTGGCAAATAAGATTGACAGAGTTCAGATCCCCCTTGACGGTTTCGAGCATTTTGGAAGCAGCTGCAATCTCTCTTTCAAAGAATCGATAAAGCGGTCGCTTGATATTATCTGCTGTTCGCCGAAGAGGCATCAAATTCTCAGGCAGTAGTTTCAGCCACTCTTCTGCTGACACTCTCAGTGTCCTCATCCAGGCCGGAGCTCCTGCCTGTCCTTCCACTACGGTCCCTACTGCGTCCTTGGCCGAAAGATCTTCATCATCCTCAATCAATTGCATATTCAAGAGCTTGGCTCCCATCTCGGACCCCCTGTTAGTTAGAAGTACCTTCTCTGCATGTGTAGGAAGGCCAAGCCATGCCGGAGTTTGTCTACCAATTTACAATATAATTAAACTCAAGTTATAATGAAACAGTTCTACAATTTGATGAAGCCGTACCTGTTGGTCAACGTGTTTGCCCAGGTAAGGAATTGGTCTCGTCTCAGAGCGTCCGGCATTGAGATGTTCCCTCCGTCAGCATTAGCCACCAGGAAGAAGTCGGCCTCAAAGCTGCGAGGGGTAAAAAGGCGATGAACGAAAGAAGAGAGTAGACGAGCATCGAACTCATTGTCAACCTTTCCTCCGTAGATCGTTTCAGAGAGGAGAGTTTTGATGGCATCCCAAGGGACCTTGTCCGGTGGAAGATTTGTTCGTCCCATCGCAGTGGCATCAATCCAGGCATCCAGGGTGTCACAGGCCACTCGAAGATCAGCCTCGTTGAACTCATAGTATTTAGCCCAACCTAGAGGGACGTAGCGGAGACGCTCTTGAACGACGGCATGGAACCAAGCGACAAGGAAATAGAGTCGAGCTCTCTCACTCGGTGCTTTCATCATGCGAGCAGCAGGGACGGTATTGAAAGTCCTCAAGAGGTTGGCTTTGATTCCAGGTGGAGGCTCGAATACAAACACACGACCCGCACGAAGCAAGTTCACTGGGATTTTCGGATGCACGTCCATGGTCAAGAAGAGACGGAAAGAGGAGTGTGGTTGGAGGGAATGCAATTTCTTCTCCAGCTGCAGGAGCCACTGAGGAGCCAAGTGGACGTTCTTCAACAGCACCCACCTACAAGTCAAAATAATCCACACACATAATATTAATATCCAACTGAAACCAACGAGAAATCTCTCCAATAATTATTAGGGAATTGTTTTTCAGTATCAAGCGTTATCGGGCCACGAGTATCAGACATTCCGAATTCTCGTGTCCCTCAGCCCACAGTTTGGCTGATTTCAGGACCCCTGCACGTTCATCATATTAATTCCACCCTTCGGTGTATGACCATGAAAATTTAAAAAGAATCCTGCTTGTGACTCACCTTCCATTTTTAACGGCTGAGGCGATTGCTTGGTCCGCCTGATTGAAGCCTTCCGCAGAGCCGATAGCGATAGACACCAAGGTTTGAGATTTCTGAGCAGCGAGGTCATCAACTCTTCCTGAAGCATCGAATCCAGCGGCCGAGCAGAGCAGAACTGGAGTCCGAGAAGTCACTTCCGTGTCCACTATATTTCCAAGATCTACATCTCCCGTGGGAATGAAGTCCAAGCCCAGAACTTCGTCAACTAAGACCTGACCCATTGCAACAACTCGGTCTGGCCTAAAAGCCTGAACGACAAGAAGTTTGTAAATTGTGGCGGTGTACTGTGCCATGTCGACGGACTCATCCCACAAAACCGGAACGCTTGTCTCCGGATTAGGAAGTCGAATCCAGTTGCTAAATTCCGAAGATTCCACCTTTGCGCCTATGCTCTTGAAGGCAGGGACTTTAGCTTGAAGTCTTACAAGTCCTTCTATTTGATCTTGAGATAGAGATGCAGGGACGGGTCCTTTGGCTTGTGGGAAAACGCCTTCCTTGAATCGGAGGAACATTTGGAAAGCTTTCTCAAAGATTCCTTTGGTGTAAATTCTTGCGAGTAGGATGGCAAAGGGAAGCCTGTCCACGTGAAGCATCCCTCGAGTAACGCGGTCTGAGCACACTTGAAATAAATCTTTGGTAATGATGTCAAGGCGAGCTGAAGGGTCCTTCACCAAGTTAAGCTTCGGATTCCCTTTCAATACAGAGTTGAACATGTCCAGGAAGAACTGGAGGGAGTATTGGTAGAGGAAGTGCATCTGGTGCATGTTGTCCAACATGAAATAAATGGAGCTGCAGGCTTGGGCCAGAGGCATGTACTGACCAGAGACTTGGTCAATCTCTTGAATCACAATGTCTGTCTCCTCAACTTTCTTCGAAATCTCTGCTGCCTCATGCTTCAGATTTTCTAACGTTGTAATCACACTGTCATCGTCCAATATTTTACCTTTCGATTCGTTTAGGGCACCCAACAGGGACTTCTCTAGGTGACGAAGTCTCACTTGGAACTCTCCTTGTAATTTTAATAAGTCACTTCTCTTTTGATCGATATCTGGTCTCTCTGCCCGGAGGACTTGATTCAAGCATTGACTTTGCAGAGATGCACGAGTGACGGTGAAATTGACAAAGGTAACTCTGGAACAAACGTCAGGAGGGAACTCTACGGTTGGATCTCGAGTGGACAAAAATATCACGAATGACGGTGACAAGTCAATGTCCTGTTCTCCAAGAGAAATCAAAACTCGACCTCCTGTTCGCCTTACTTCTCGATTGAGAACGGGATTGAGAATCGGGTCATAGCTCTCCACATCCTGGACAAGAAGAGGATTACCGAATCGAAGGGCTGACTCCAAATTCTTACGGAACGAGTCGTCGAGAAAAGATGTCTTCGTCAGCTTCCTGTCCGCGTACTCATTCATCAAAAACTCAGTGGCCTGGCCAGATGGGTCGATGATTAAAGGATACCGATTGAACCTCTTGAGCATCACTGCATTTTCCGTGCAAAGGTCGTCATCGGGTAGACTATTCTCTTTCCATCTCAGCCTCTCGTCTGGATGACTGAGGTACTCACTGAGCGCAAGATCTTGTCTGTATGAAATACACGCTTTGGCCAGGTGATCACACCAAGTGGAGAATAGATTTTGCCGATAATGCTGATCGAAGTAACCAGCATATGAAAGAAATCCGGCAGATAGAAGAGTGTCTCCTACTATTGTGGCCATCTGACTCTTGAATCCCTCACTGCTCGCTTCCCACCGATCCTTTTCCATGCAAAGACTTCGAAGAAGGGACATGGACCTCTCCACCTTTCTTTGGACGTTGTCTAAATCCGTTTTGATTGCTTGAGCCTGGGCAATGAGTAAGGCATAATCTTCCTTATAACTCGTGATCTGATTTTCCAGTCGATCAATGTCATCTCGAACTTGTCTCGCTTCTGTTTCATTCTTCGTAGCCGCGTCTTCTAGACTTTGAAGTTCTTCCCGAAGAGGTTCTACTTTTCTCAGAACGTCAGAGTAACTGATTTGAGCAATAGCCCACTTTACCAATGGACCACACGCCAAGCTGTTAAAAGAGAGAATTGAAATACATGATTAGATATCAATTTGATATTATCAATTAATATTTACAACAGTTAGGAATTTTTGACTAAACATTTAATTTACCTGGCTCGGTTGACTTTCTCAAAATTATAGTCGGGATTGGAGATGTACCGGACGTTCATCTTTTCCCTCATTTCATCGGTGATGGAATCCGTTTGAAAGTTGACAATCGTGGAGATAAAGTTCTCCTTCATGAGCACAGCTCGAATGGCCCTCCAGTCAACAGCGTTCTCCCCTAGCAAAAGACAAATAGACTCCAGGGCCAACTTGACCCCAGCAGGGGGATTGGCCATTGACCTCACTTCAACCAATTGTTGTTTTTTAATGCTCTGAACTGCCTGTTGAGCATCTCTTACAGCTGGCTCGACTTTTTCCAGATCCCGAGTCACATCTTCCTGCTTCTTCCCAATTTCTTTCGTTTGAATCTCAAGCCTGGCTTGCAAAGTTGTGCTCTGAACTTTTCTTTGTTCAGCCTGCTGTTGACGACCAATCATTTCCTTGAGTTTATTATTGGCCATTTCGTCCTTCTCCTTTAGCTCCTTTCTCTTCAATTCTAGAGACTGTTTCATATCTTCTACCTGGTCCACCGTTTCAGCAATCTTGTTCAGACCGATATTCAAGTGGAGCTGTTGCTCTTCCAAGTCTGACCTCTTCTCGTTGTACAACTTGACAAAGTGATTGATAAAGTCGAGGAAATGCCTAGGAGTTATAGACATGGTCGTCCCACCTCGTTTCGCCAACCTTTTGTTTGCCTTGTGTAGAGTCAAGTGGACAAAGACAAATGCGTTATTTACACCATCTCTATGTGTAAGTGTGGCTGGGTTCAGTTCATCAAACGCAATAGGGAACTCCAAGGGTAACTTCCAGGAGTTATTATCCAAGTCTACTTTCATTGTCAGCTCCTTGGCCACCTTTGAAATAATATTTAATTATTAAATAGGGAATCAGAGGTAAGTAGTGAAAAAGTTGATAATTAGGTACTTGGAAAAGCGCAGTATTCGTCCAGTCCCCAAACCAATCGAGAACACATCGATTGAAGAGAGCAGGAGAGGTGGCAGCCCGATCTTTGAGACCCTGTTCGGAAGGATTCATGGTGAAGACTACGTGTAGATTTCTCATGACTTGACCAGCAAACCATTTGTACAGCTCCTCAGCCGAGTCATGCATTAATCCTTCTCGAGTAGCTCCTTCTTTGCATTGGGTCATCAAGGTCGTGAACTCGTCCCCTTCAAACAGTCCGGGAACTTCCCCGTTGGCCAGAAGTGTGTTCATACGCTCAAGAAATGAGCTTTGGAGAACATTCGCTTCATCTAATATAAAACAAATCTTTTCTCCTGTTGACAAAAAAAAACAAAAAAACACGTTAATCTCATTCTCAAAGACTTTACGACAATATACAATTTTTTCTACGTACCTTTACACCCTGATCTCCGAAGGACAGATCTTAAATCTTCATCAAAGTCGGCCGCAGTATATTTGTTATGAACTTTGATTTGAAATACTTGAAGGCCGTTGATCCAA
Organism: Agrenia bidenticulata; assembly: GCA_034694785.1. Lineage (NCBI taxonomy): Eukaryota > Metazoa > Arthropoda > Collembola > Entomobryomorpha > Isotomidae > Agrenia > Agrenia bidenticulata. The sequence goes on from JAQFYM010000430.1 coordinate 57,657, forward strand.
GCTACGAAACGTGAGAGTGTCGTCTTTCCTGACCCTGCCACTCCAATCAGAAGTAAATGTCCTTGAGGCTGACGGAATATTCTGTCCATTCGTAGAACGTGCTCTAGAACTTCGTCAAAGAGAACGAGGGGAACGTCCAGCTCTTCTTGGTAGAAGACTTGGAGTCGAGCACGAACATATTCTCTGAGCTGATCTCTTTCTACAGGGACGTAATCTTTGGAGAGCCAGTTGGAATACAAAATAGGTCTGTCCAACGCTTCGTTCCTATCAATCGTTGGGAAGTGCTTCAAGGCTACTTGGTCAATGTTTTCATTCGTCCACTGACGCTCTTCATCATACACAAGCCGGTCCTGGAAAAGTCGCAGAGCCTCGTGAGCCCAAAGACGTACCAATCCTTCCACACTGAGTCCATCCAAGGGTCGAACAGCTTCGTAGATTCCCCGCACCCATCTCGTCATTTCACGAGGAGAGTAAACATAATGGGGCTGCATGTCTTGAGTAAATCTCTCCTGGGATTTCAGGAAAAACTCTACCATCGCATTTGTCAAAGGCTCAGAGTAAGTCATTAATGAGGGGACTAGCTTCAACATTGCCCGATTGAAAGTTCCGTAAATCTGAAATTAAAAATTCAAGGAATAGAGTTGCAGACGTCACAAACTTGATAAGGTATAGCTAAAAAGGCAAAGTAACCTCTATTGTACCTGTTTCAGGGAAGTCTCTCCAGGATAATCGACATAGACGACAGGAACATGCCGCAAGAATCGATGAGAGAGCGGCTTTCTTCCAGGATCCGTTGGTGGATTACAAGCTCCGACGAACTGAATTCTTTCAAGTCGGACCAAACTGTGATCAGTCGTTCGATAGAAGAACTTGTGCTCTACGAGTTGACGAATGAATGAAATCACTCGCTGAGTTCCGTATTTGTCCATGTCAGGTAAGTTGATTTCGTCACAAAAGAGTATGAGCCACTTCCCAAGCTGAACAGGCGCCAACACAACTCCATTAGGGGTCTTCCGATACTCACAGTAGTGATCAAAGGTTTTCAGAAGAAGTTCGGGCGTTGTAGCTGAAGAAAAGTTCAAGCTTACAACTTCCATGTCCGGAAGGGCTCGAAGGGCTGATAGTAAAGTCATTGTTTTTCCAGATCCAGGAGGGCCACAAAGTACAAGAGGCTTGTGTTCAGCCAGCCAAGTAGCGAGAAGAGACTCATGACGAACGGTGTCTAGAGTTGGAACGACTGCATCTGGAGAGGCTACTTTGTGAGTCTCTACGTCTGTTCGTGGTACTTTTAAGGCCCACTGAGACCATTCACCCTGCATCGTTACTTCAAAGTCGACGATAGGAGCTTGAGCGTTGGGTGGAGGGAGGGGTATCGTCGTCGTACTCCGAATGAACTCTCCTAATTCGTGTCGAGTCTTGAGTTTGGCATCTCCGGTAAAGGACCAGAGCATGGCGTAAACCAAAGACTTGGACATATATTTATCCACTGCATCCGGTTCCATTGGGAAATCTTGATGGGATGCGTTGTAGCCGTGGACTTGTCTTACAGCCTCATTCATCATGCAAAAGAGGGATGACAGAGCTCGCATTCTTGTAAAGTCCATAATATGCTCCAGATTGGCTGTAAACTCGAGACATTTGTCAACTAATCCATCGGCCACAAAATAAGGCTGAACTAGCCCGGAGATCTCTCTTTGAAGTTTGATGGCTGGAGAAAGATTTTCGGCGGATTCTTTATTTTCCAAGTTTGGCCTCCGATTGAAATGTTCATTGTCATCCGCATCATCCAGTGAAATGTTTTCAAGACGAGCCAAGAAGTTATGGAAGAGCATCTCAGTGGATAGAACATCATGAGAAAACCAAACCATTCCACAACGGGAGACAGTAGCCATCGTCGCGTGTTTCAAATCTTGAACTTCAAAAAGTAAACGGACATTGGCAGGTAGAGCTAAACGCTCTCCGTTCGGCAAGGTCAACAATTTGTTGTCGTCAAGAACTGAATTCAAATTCTCCACCCTGTGATCATAATAATTAAATTTTCAACAATTTACACTAGTTAACCAAAGTGTTCGGGATAAGGGATAAATTACCATTCAGGATCGACATCACCATCGAAAACGATCCACTGACGCTTTCCTCTCTCACCTCGAACATTGTCAATTATTTTCCTACATAAAAAAGCCAGGTTAGTTTTTTGGATTGTATGACAAATTGGAATGAAATATTTGACTTCAGTCGAACAGACCTAAGAATGTGAGTGAAAAGACCATCAGTCCATTCTCGCGTGTTAGGGTCCATGAAACCGTAAAGGGCTTCTTTTGAAACTGCCTTTGGGTCAATGACATGCGAGACACCCTCAGTCCCTTCAAGTCTTTCCAGCGCCTTGAGTAGGACTTTCCAGGCCGTCGACTTCCCCGTCCCTGAATTTCCAACGAGCATCACTCCGTGACTCAAAGCTTGAATTTGGTACAATTGCAGAACCTACAAAGTTTTTTAATACAACGACTTAAATAAGTAACCTTATAAGCCAACCTTTCACGGTGAAATTTTCACCCATCGCCCGATTCATAACTTACGATCCTATTCAAGCCCAAAATTACAGGGTTCAATACTAGTCATACATTCTAAGCTTACCTTTTCGATCCAAGATTTTCCGTACAATCCCTTCATTCAGTTCAGCATTAAATCCAAGTCAAATCACACTCATTCATTTACTCATACCACATTTAATCGAAGATTTAACCAAAACTCAATCAACTAATCTTAGACAAGCTTCTAAGGGAGCTTTTAGAAACCAATGCAATGACCCAACTAGGTCAACTACTAAAAAAAAGATAAACAAATGTTCCATGCCACGTTTTAATAAAAATACGAGGATGTAACGCCATACCTTTTCCATCCAAGAGTTTTCTCCAGAAACAAGGTATTCTTCCCTGCAGATAGCTCGTATATGTTCCTTCAAGTTGTCCATTTGTGCTGGAGTGTAATTAACTCCAGGAAAAACATCAGACAAAAGGGAGAAGAGAAGTGGAATGTCCTCAGCAACTAATTTCGGAACCATTGTCTCGCAAATGGACTGAATCAGAATTTCCTGCTCTGGTAAATTCTCGGCAATCTTTGACTCCTCCACGACCTCACCCCTTTGAATTGCCGTCTCCTTGATTCGCTGAATCCGATCTCGCTTCACATTACCGGCAGATACTAACACGGACTTAAGGGCTCTCAGGCCAAAATCGTAGTGAGACTGAGCTGAGAGCTGCTGCTGACAAAGTCGGAAAAAGGGCACGACCTTAGCTGCCAACGTTTCTGCTGTGCGAAATCCTTGAGAGAAGAGCATCACTTCTGCAATCAATTGCCGATCTGGAGTGGTCATTGCTAACGATCGGAATAGCTGCTTCAGATTGTCAGGAAGGTTTGATCTCCCTGCGTACCTACATTTCGTATAAAAATAACATTGGATATAATTATCAGATGTATAACATTATGACACTTTTGTGGATAATTTACCCAGGATTCATCGTCACAAAAATGGCCATCTCACATGAAACACGAACCGACTTTCCGACCAACTCAACAATCAAGCTCCCTTCCTTCTGACCTTCTTTTTGAGACTTGAGGGCTTCTTGAATGGTCTGAATTTGCTGAGAGACAGCAGAGAGCATTCTTTCCTCAAGACGATTGAACTCATCAAAACATCCCCATGCACCAACTTGGCATAAGCCAACAAAAATTCTCCCCATCGCTTGGAAATCAAATGTCTCATCGCAGTTAAAGACTAAAACGAATCTTCCTAGCTGATGACCTAGAGCTTTGACAGACTCAGTTTTTCCTGTCCCTGCAGGTCCAAAGGGGGATCCTCCCAGCCTAGCCTCCAAAGCTTGGGTCATCGTCAAGTAGCATTTGTCTGTCAATGGAGTCTGGACCAATTTCTCTTGAACTCCAAGATATTCAAAGCCATAGTTGAATTTAGCATCTGCCATGTGAATACTTAACTTTTTCAGAACGTCCGACTGGTTGGGGTCAAAGTAAAACCTCATCTGACGAAGCCACTCGAATGCCTTGTTGTTGGACACTCCATTAGACAAAAGGTTTCTGGTCACCGTTCTCTTGTGAACGAATTCGTTAATTAAATGCTCCAGCTTTTTTCGTCTCAAAGCCGGTTGTTCGTGAAGAACAGAGTCCGCAAGGACAGTTAGCGTATTCTCCACCCGCTTGAGCACCGATTCCAACTTCCCTTTTGTTCCAATTGCATTCTCAACCCCTTCGCACCACCAAATCTGAGCTGCCAAGTTGATCAATTGGGCAGGAAAGCCATCGACCCATTTCATGAATTGGTCCGCATTGATCTTTTCATTAAACTGAGCCACTTCTTGTACAGCCTGAGCGAGGGATGTGGCTAAGGAAAGTCGCATCTCCCTTTCAACTGCACTCAGCCATTCATTAACTTTTTGGTCTGTTACAAGAACAGGTGTAAGAAATTTGACGACTTCACCCTCTCGGGAGGCAATTCCTAAGATTGTATTTTGGTCTTCCTCCGGTAATATAACTGCACTCACTCCTGCAAACATCTTCTTGAAATGTTTCTGAAGTCGTGCAATGTTTTTGCTGTTTCCTATAATCTCCAACAGATCCTCATCTCCTACAAAGTAAAATCGGGGGAAGGAGGCTCTCTCCCTTTCCAAATACTCTCCAAGCGCCTTTTGAATCTTCTCTAAGAGGTCTGCGAGTCTCTTTAATGTTCGCTGGACTCCTTGGATATTGAGAACGTCGAGTACTTTGGGTGACTTGCTAACCCTCTTCATAAGTCCAAGGAACTCTGTGCTGATGCTCTGGAATCTTGAGGTTTCCATCGGAAGGAGAGCTTTGATATCTTGACTAGAGAGAAATATTCCCTCTAGGTACATCCATCTTCTTTGAACGTCAATCCACACATCAAATAATTCTAGAATTCGGTCTAATTTTTCTTCCCAGGCATTGGCTTCCTCCTCAAACACTTTGTAGTAAGGGGATAGCTTCATCGCAGCGACGGAGTTGATATGTTCCTTAAGTTTATTGAACAGATCGTCCCAACCCTTGATCAACTTGCATTTATTCTGGTAGTTGAACAATTCTAGCTCGTAAGTTTGCCACGACTCACGAACTTGTTTGAGGAACTCTTCCAGGGCCATTTCTCCCTGAGCTACGATTATCACATCCCTAAGTACCTTTTCATTTTTCTGGAGGTCCACATCCCAAACCTGACCCAGAGTGAGCTCATTTAATGCCCAGTTTACACGCAGTGACTTCATCAACGTTTTCCAATGACGCTCTTTCAAAGCTTCTGACTTGAGTTCCACGATCAACGTATTGACTTTTGCGTAGCCTTGGATCAACTTTTTAACATGCTCAAAAGATGCATACTGACGCAGTTTGGCCGGTAAATCTTTCAATTGTGTTAACAAAGCGTCGATCTGTTGACGAATTTTCCTAGGCTGGACGGAGAGCCAAGGGGTTTCTTTTACTTCGTCAATTTGTTCCCAGACCCTCGACAATTCACTCCACACTCCTTTCAGGTCCTGAAGCTCTTCAAAAGCCACAACGAACCTGTCTTCCGTTTCACTTCCAATTCCTGTACACAACAAAAAAATATTTTTAATGAATCAACAATGACAATGGAAAACTCGGAATTTTAATTAAGAAACTAACTCACCCGCCATCTCCAAAGCTTCTTTGGCTCGGGACACGTTCCCTCTTTCTTCTCTTAGCTTCGTATATCGATTCTCAAATTGGAGAAGCTGACGAAGTGCCTCCGTCGGTTTGAAATCTGCCTTGACAGGCTTTTCTTTTTCCCAGTCTACAAGGAAAGACTGAGATCGAGTTTCTACTGCTTTGTCTTCACTCATAATCTTGGCCTGGAGACTAGCCACTTGAGTTTGGATTGAAGAATCTTTCCGTTTCAGGATCTCAGAGAAAGAGCTCCATTCACCTTCAACACTATCAATGTGAAGCCAATTGGTAGGAAGCTGGAATCTTTGTCTCTCGAGCATTCTTTGACCTTCTTTATAAACTCCAACTTTGTCTTCCCATTCTAACATCTTCTTTTTCAAGTTCTGCACATAAGTTATCAAGCCAACAGCTTCTGAAGTTGAGGATGTCTCGATAGACTGATTTTCCAAATCCGTCCTTGACTGCATTGATCAATCATTCTTTTTAAGACTTACCTCTACACAGATTTACGAAACTAATACAAGGATATATTCTGTAAGCTACCTTGGCTACTTCAGCATGAAAGCCCGTCATTTGAGAGGAGAGAAGGGCAGAGAATTTAGCTAGTGCGTCTTTGTGCCAGGAGTCGTACTTGAGGGACACCTTACTTTGAACCTTTCCATATTCAATGTTTACAGGACCGAATGTGCGCTTTACCTCTGCCGTATCGAATGTACTTCGTGTTTGCCTGTCAACATAAAATGATATTCTATGATACCAAAATCTATTGGAGACGAGAGGGTTCAAAATTGTAATCTTAATTCCTACTTGATATCTGCAAGACACTTCAGCCAAAGGTTCATGTCTTCACCCAATCTGCCGTATAGTTGATCCGGTTGCAAATCCCACAGAGCTTGATAGCAAATCCACTCGTTTACATAATTTGTCACGTCTTCCATTTTCCCCTCGATGGCATTGTAAGCCTCTTCCAGCGTTTTCACTCCACTTGGCAACTTGGCCAGTAAATCTTTGTAGGTTGTTGCACTTCCTTTCTCCAACCCAACCTAACACAAAATGAATCTCATTAGCTTACGCCAACCAAGAGAATCAACCGCTTAACCTACCTGATATCTCGAGCTCTGAATTCTCGGATGTGAAGTGGCAATGGCTTGCCAAGCGAACAGTTTTTGAAACAGTTGCTGGCGAACTTCTTCTGCGGCTGGATACACCCACAGCGTTTGCTGAGTCATTCTCATCTCCAACTTCAGTTCACCGAGCTGGAAGGAAGCCAAAGATGTTTTCAGGAATATTAATCAATTCTTATCGAAAACGTGCAAGTCTAATATCATTTATCATTTCTAGTTGAAAAACAAGGCATACCTCAGGGTCACCCCCAAGCTTGTTGATTAATTTCGCTTCCTCTTCATCATTGTCTTCTGTATCCATCCGTCCGTCCAAACATGAAGTCCAAGCAGCGATTCCAGCTTCTAGTCTTTTGGCTAGTCGTTTCTCCACTTCAATGTCAATGTGCTGAACCCATTTCGCTAAGTTTGAGTACTGCTTAAGGGAGAGATCATCTACAGCCTTTTGAATTTTTGCCAAAATGTCTCCAAACGTTTTGGCACTGTATGCACAAGTCTCCAAAGATTTTATGTCCACGCTCACTTGCATTTCCACGCTCAAAACTTCATCAACCTGGATAAACAGATTGGAGAACATTGAACAGTAGTTTTAATTTACCTACTTTAAATATTCCACATGGGCAATGTTTAAGCACATCAAAGTACCTTTTCGGCGAATTGGAATACACCTTCAGAAAGCTTTTTGACGTACGGATCCAACTTGTAAGATTCCCAGACGAGAGCCATTCCCTAGAGAAACAGCAAATTAAATAGGTTCAAAAACGTGTTTAAACTGTGTAATGTCCTTCAATGTGTAGGTATTTAGTAAAGAACGAACCTCCTGAATCATGATGTGAACTTCTTGCCTAGTCCCCGCAACCAACAACGTGACATTAGCTCGCTCCTCAATCTATATACACAAATCTTGTCAAATAAATAAAGGTTATAAAATGAAATACGCACCAAGCACACTGCCTACGTTACTGCAAAACGCAGACCAACACATTTCATTACAACAGCCATTATTTTACACCCTTTTCTGCATCAGTCTTGAGCCTTGAGCTTGACTCATTATTTGGCCGACATAATTAGTAGAACATCTTGCTGGCACTGTTTAGTGTATTTAAACGATTATATATGAGGGTAAAGCAGAAGCAGAAATGAGTGAAGCAAAAAATTCCGCAAACTGAAAATTAGTTGGCAGAGAGGCTAGTTAGGATTTGATTGAAGTGAGTAATTAAACGTAGTAGTGGATATTTGGCTGAAAGAGAAAGGTCACCTGATAGGAGGAAGGGTTGGACGTACTCCGACTCACAAGCTACGTTCCATCCAATACAAAACAAATGGAGTCAATTCAAACCACTACAATCTAGCTAAGAAAAAGGAACTATTTCTAGATCCTAGTTTTCCTATACAATTGTCCACTAGACAATATGGCACAAGATGAAGGAGGAGGGACAGAGAGATCATATCAAAAGAACAATCAAAAGTCACAAAGAGGAGGACGAGTTGGATAATTCAATGATCCCTAAAACAGGATTGACCTAACAGGATTGACCTCGAGGATGAAAATCTGGAGTCTACTAATCCATTCTTACCTTTTCCCAACTTCGTTCGTACGTTCGAACACTTTCCATGAGGGAGATGGCAAATGGGTACATCTGATTTGCTTGATGAGCTTTGTTCATTATTGCCAATGGAACTCTGAATCCCAGATTTTTCAAGTGCCTCACCTAAATAACAAAGGTGTGAAATAGATTCATTTCTCTTGACTAAGTGATGTTAATTCGATACCAAAACTCACCTCTTTGGATAGTGTGATAATCTCAGGGAGAAAATTGACTTTGAGTTTAAGGATTTGCTTCCCTGCACCAGTTCGACCTCGTGTGTGTTCCACGTCGAAGATTCTTCCTGTCACTGTCGCATCTTTCTGCTGAACCTTTGTCACCCATTCTTCAAATATGGGTTGAGTGTTCAACTTTAACCGGAAACTGTCTCCGTCACTCTTCAGACGCTGACCATCGACGTGATTCTCCCATCCCGAGCCAAGAATGGCCTCAACACGTCGTAAATATGTCGTCAACTGCCTATCAATCTGTTTCGCCCAGATTATTGACCCCGACACCGGAGGAATATCCCGCAGCTCACTCATTCGGTAAGCTTTGCTCAACGAATATTGCGTCTATAACCAAATAAATATCAGCAATTAAATTCAGATTACTATAAGTAAAGAGTACAGTACACAAAGAAAATGGTAATTCTATCTCAGCATTATAGGTAATCAAAAGAAAATCTAACCTTGAATTTTTCATGCAAAGACTCGATGTCGTCTTTCACTCGTTGAATCAGTTGAGTTTGATACTCACGGATAGCTCCACGTATTTGAGGCCGGACGAATAAGGCATTAAATCTATAAGTTCGGAATTTCATTATTCGAAAACTCGTCCAAGAATACTCTCATTTTGTAGGTAAAAATGCTCATTTGTGGTTTTACCTTGCAAAAATTCTAAACATTTCATTAGCAGATTTGGCAGTGGCCAATTGTTCTCGAAGTGCGGCTGTGATTTTAGCTTCAACAACGTCAACTCTCTCATTGTATCTACGAACAGCCGCATCCCAAGCTTCTTGTCCATCTTTAGACATTTCTAGCACCTCTACTTCCTCGACAAGCGAGTAAGCATTCGACACTTCCTAAATCACAATTACGACAAATTAATATTTGAAGTATTTATACGAACTTGCCTAATTCTATTATAAATTAATGAACTTACTTCGTGAGCATTTCCTTCAACCATAGTCTGTTGTTCTGGTCGAAGGACTCGTTCTATGACAGACCTCAGCTGCTCATGCTGTCGCCGGAACTTTCGAATTTGCTCCATCCGAAGGTGCAACTTCTTGTGAATTGGACTCACACGCCACATCATTTTGATTTCGTCTCGTTTCTTCTTCATTATGTCCCTGTGTCCAAAACAGAAGAATAGATTTGATTTGAGACAACCATTTATTATTGGAATAATGTAAAAATAATTCTTGATACTTTACCTCAGTAAAGCTTGTAATTTTTCATACTCTTCATCCCACGTGTTAAATATTTCAAAGCAGGAATTCATCACCCGTTCGAACTCTTCATATGGGACCATCATTAATCTGAAATTAAATTACGTAGTATGTGTACCATTGTACTTTCACACACGAGGGGCGTACAGATCAAGGAACTTTACCTTCTGGTTCCCAGGATTTTTAATAGTTGAGAAGAAAGGTCACGAGATATAGCTTCGACAAGTCGTAGAGCTCTTTGAATAGGATATTTGGTGTTACGGATTTTCCTCAAATGACCAAAGATGGCTTGTAAGGCTATGCGAACTTTGTCCAAGTCGGTTGCTGCAAGGAGATCATGAATAGGATAGTCTTTCATAAGTGGACTGTAGTCATTCACAGTTGCCAGGGCTTGTTTAAGTCCAGTATCCGTGTCAAAGGACACAGTAGCATGAAACCTGTAATTTAAAAAAAAGTCATGAGACATCAGAGAAAATTTCTCGCAGCCTAAAAATTTTACACAAAAATGAAATACCGTTTTCCATGTCTCAATATTTCAAGGGTGAGTTCTACTTCAAGAGATTCTCGTTTCTCCTGGAGCTTGAGAAGAGCTCGTTCTAAGTTCAGCCAGAATGACACCTCCTGTAAAGTCGTTCCACTTGAAGGGTCTCGATCTAACTTTGTAACCTTTTGAATTTCCTTGACCCATCGATTAACACCGTGTTGGAGGTCATTGAGAAACTTGGAGTCTTCAACTCTGTCCCCGAAGTCTGAAACTTTAGGTCTTCGATTTTCCGATGCGCACTGAGCCACGGTCTGAGCAACAATAGAATTGATGGTGAGGGAGATCTCCGGGATGTCAATGTTCTGCTGCAAGTGTAAGAGTCCCATCTCCAACTCCGCCATTTTTTTCTCGACGGACGGTGCGAGTTTATCACTGGTCGACTCGGCTGACCGTCCAGTCTCTTGCAAGTAAGACTTGAAGAAGGGAGCAACTCCACTGGATATGTAGGCATGAAGGGTTTCATACGGGGAGCCCTCATTGAGAACAACCAATCGAATTTGTGATGAGAAGGATTTATCTGCCTCAATATAGTTGGATCGCTTGATAAGAATGACCCCCACCGCCCTCACGCTCCTGTACACAACTCCCAGGCTCACGCCGTACTCGTCGTCTCTGTCTTCATCTAATTTTAAACATTACTGCATTAATGACACCATTCGCATTGACTCCTCAAAGAAAGAATTGAACACCCTTACCTCGGTTCGAAATCTTTTGAATGAAGAGGGACCTTGCAATGGGATCCGCTGAGAACTTCCGTACAGTGTCTGCATTGTCATTTAAGGTTGACATAAGAGAGACGGTGTTGGAGTCATCCTCTTCCAAAATACTGGCGCTAACTTTGCGAATGTATTGAATTAAGGTGGGGATGTCGGCGAGGGAAGGGGTGGGGAGGCTGGACGGATCCAGTGAGCCCTCCGAGTCCCCCATTTTCTGCGAATTTCTTCAAGAAAATTTGAGAGAGCATTAGATACATTGAGAAATTAATTAATTGAACAATTAAAAATGTGGGGGGAACGGTTCCATTAAAAAACGTTATAGACCAACCAAGTGTCAGTCAAATGTCAAGAGTGTCAAAAATTAACTTTAAGCGTGGAGTTAACTTAGTATTGTAAATGTGGGTGGACTTACTTGAATGATTATCACTCTGCTGATTATCTACGCTTGAGCTATTTATGTGAATGGCAAATCATTCTACAATTCTAATTGTTCATTATATTTAACTATTTAGTTTAAATGAGAAAGATAGTTTAAGGATGCGTCTGATGCTGAATGCTGATGTGATGTGTGGCCGGTTACTAGTGACTGAACCATTGAACTAGATAACTAATATAACTAGAAGCCGAACTTGGGATTTTTTTTGGTATCACATACAAATCACATGATAG